>JAAEAF010000546.1:0-140433 GCA_011037195.1 Triatoma infestans
ATTGTAAATGAATATAAGAATTATGAAATGAATATAAAATATTAAGGAAGTAGTGTTTGAAACCTTGAATAGGGACGCGTTTGCGATGTGTGAAACTTAACTGCTTGATAACTCGCACTTAACTGATTGATAACTGATGTGTAACTGATGGAATATCATAGACGATTGATCCACTCCTCCAGTGGAGCGACGTTTATATTTGCATCACTCACATTTCGGCTGATGTGTAAGTACGTGCCACACTAAGACATCTCTCGTAGTATATTGACCCTAGGAGCGGTCGGTCCGGGGTGGCCAGGGGTCTTTGAATGTCAAAGGAACCGCCGCAAACCCTTTTTGTATTTCTACATAAAAGGTCATGTACACTCAGGAGTCCTTCATACAAGGGTCAATGTACATTCAAGAGGCCACCTGGCTACCATCTGTTGCCACCCCGGACCGACCGCTCCTAGGGTCAATATACTACGAGAGATGTCTTAGTGTGGCACGTACTTACACATCAGCCGAAATGTGAGTGATGCAAATATAAACGTCGCTCCACTGGAGGAGTGGATCAATCGTCTATGATATTCCATCAGTTACACATCAGTTATCAATCAGTTAAGTGCGAGTTATCAAGCAGTTAAGTTTCACACATCGCAAACGCGTCCCTATTCAAGGTTTCAAACACTACTTCCTTAATATTTTATATTCATTTCATAATTCTTATATTCATTTACAATTGTGCATCTTAGTTTTTCTATTTCTAAACAATTTAAATTATTTGTTAAAATATAGTTTATTTTCTTAAATCAGTAGTACGTATTTCGAATAAGAACTCTCTAAAACTCTCTAACCAACAACACTTACTCCTCACTTCAACTCCAGATACCAAGACATCTGATACCAATACAATAGTAATAAATATATTAAATGATTACTTACCATGGCTGTATTAATGCACTTAAATTTGCACAATTTGACTCTCATGAGTAATAAGTCTCTAAGTCACTTTAAGTGCAAATGTAAGTACAATCATAGTAAATAATCATTAATCCTTTAATATGTAAGTAAGCCATTTTTTTTTATCTAAGGATGTTGACTTAGGTAAAAACTATTTTATTTTTAAACTTATTAAATCACTAAAATATCTTTCCTTCTAAATATTCTTTTAACTTCAGTAACAATTTATATGGAGAATGCAAGAATAATATTGTTTAATAATCCAAATGCTTTCTTTTACTTTCACTTACTCCTTGTATAACCAAGAAATGATTGTCTCAAATTTTCGAAAATGAGTATTGTAATTTCGAAATCTATGTTTGGAAACCGCGTATGAGTACGAAAGAAATGTTTTTACCGAATGGGTCTGTATGTATGTGAATTTGATTGTGTGTGTGTGAACAAAATAACTCAAAAACAAAAAACCGTACGTGTGGCTCAACTTGACACTCCGTTTAGGTATTCAGATCGCATCTGTCACGAAGTTTTCAGAGAAAATCCATCAAGCTGCAAATTATTGAATAGTTTTACACAACTTTTTTTAGAAATGGTTCCAATGAGTATTTTTTAAACATCACTATCTCAACACATAAATGTAAATATTCGTAAACAATTGTAAATATTTTCTAGAGAAACTTTATTTTTTGATTTGAACAATGAGCTAATTAAGTTCGTTTATCTTAAGGTAAAAATTAAAAAGTGCAAAGTACATGGTTAAATCAACATATTAGATGTAAATTATTACTAGGAAACGTAAAATTAAAATACAGACATAAAATAATACTAATAATAAATAATATAGAATAATGTTATTGCAAACCTGCTCGTAGTTTATACTGACAAAAGGAGATAACTCATTCGGTAAGAATCTTCTGAGGGCAGTAGATAGCTCCTCAGAAATAGTTATATACTAAATTGGCCTGCGCTAAGGACTCTATTACAAGTACTTTTCTGATGTATCAGAATGACAGGACAAATCTAGTTTTAAATTTTTATCTAATTGTGGTTAGTGGCGGGGCATTCAAACATAAAATGAACAATCGAATCAGGCTTTAAATAACTTACACAGAGTACAAAAATGGAAGAATCAAATGTACATTAAGCGTTTTTAATGTTAATATTTGTTTTATTTAAATTTTGCAAGCCCTAATTTGATATTAATTTGACATAAATTTATGCAATCACTTCCTTTTCTTTTTTAATAAGCTTGTTAAAAAAAAATCCTTCATCACAACATTGAGCTGTTTTCCAAGGTAATTTCATCCGCGACATAATACTGAATACTGAACGTCCACTGCCAGTGTGGCCAGGACTAATACACGTGTAGCTCGCCGAAATAGCGTAGCTCTCAGTGTAGCCGTAACTTAAGTGCATGATATAAACATATGGTATTCCGAACTATAAGGCCAAAAGGATGCATCTTTCACTCGATTTTATTACGTACATGACTTCTGATTAAAGGAAGCATAAAACTGACGGAAGACCCTAAAGATATATATCAATTCAATTCAAATTGGTGTGGTAGAAAGTTTTTTCTTGGGCAGAAAAACAAAACTCTGACTAACAGCATTTAGTCGTACCGCAATAGATGTTGACAAATCAGATACATCACTTACAAAACAATATTAACATAAAAAAAGAACATAATTTATCACAAATTAATTATTTTGATAAAAATAGAGAAAAATCTGATATGAAACACTTAGAAGGTTTTCTGTTACTCCTGTTAGTATATTTATATTTATATATATATATGACAAATTTTCTTTAAACTCAAACTTCACATTTTTCTCCTAACAAAAATACAGATGTAGAGTAGGGGAGATTAGTATATCTACTAACTAACCTTGCTAAATAGAGAAGTGATTATATTCTGGACCAGTAGAGCGCACCTATAACAATGAACCAACTATAAATAACAAACATTTGAAAGCGATACGGTTTATATCTGTGCACTGAGCAAATTAACTCGAAAACCTATTCTTCAAAGTCAAACTTCCGGTTAACCGATTTTCTCTCATACTTGAAATTCTAACCATTGCTTCTAATTTATATTAATATTATATAGGTGGAATCATGTATTATATTAAAGAGGTACTTTATAGCAAAGCTCAATTTTACTGTTCCCCCAAAAATTTTCAAGAAAAACTGCAAAGAACCTTAAAGAAACACTCATTAAAGTCGCTCCTCCAGTTGATGGGTTTTGCCCGAAAACAAGCTTGTGGTGATGTAGTGATTGTAAACTAAAGAGAATACCAAGCTTCTCCTTCCGCGATTTTCCAAGCCTTCTCCAGGAGATCAATATATTTATTTCCAGTAAATACTCTTTTCCTTTTTTTATTTTTAAAAAGTAGATGGAAAAACCTGGTGCGAAACGTTCACACAACCAACAAATCTTATTGAAACTTGGACATATTAGAAACAGAAAACTTTTAATTGTCTTAAATGTTGGGAAAAGTGGAACTATACATTAAGCTGCAATGGCAGTTTCCTGGAAAACTCTATCAGAACTCCTTTAGAAATACAATTTCTACGATAAGAAATGTCTCAAATAAAAATAGAAGAAATAGAGCAATCTAAAGTAAACCTTTTTTGTGTCTCCTAAAAAAAGTTGTCAAATTTTATTTCTTAGAAATTGTATTTAAAAAAAAAAGGAAGAGGCTGAAATAAAAATAGAAATTGATTAAAAACATATGTTATAATAAAACTGAATTAAAAATAAAAATCATTCTTGGCAAGTGAGATAGATAAAATTAATTTAATATTAGTATAATATATATAAATTTAGTAGGTTTGTGTGTCCTTAGTGACAAAGATAGGCCTGACTAGTTGTTCTTCATTTAGAAACTGTGTTAGATTCTTGGGAGAATCTTAAATGAATACCAGGTGATAATATTTATAATTCAATTTCTTATGTTATATTAGGAAAAAAGAAGAAGATATGGAACAAGAAATTACCTTAAAAAATTATAAATATAGACACAAAAATCGCCCACCAATTAAAATCATATGGGATAAAAACAATACTTCCATTTAGAGAGAGTAAATATTATATAAATAAGAGAAACTAAAAATAATATGAGAGTGTAAGTGTTAACGGAAATAATGTTTGTGAAGCTCATATTATTGTTTATGTGCGAACTGTGAACACAAGAACTGCTTTGTTTAGTTAAAATCTAATTAAATTTTCTCAAATTAATGTGTTGAATTTGGTCTTATATTTTGTTCTTGTGACAATACAATAGGATTGAGGTCAAGTTCTAGGATTATCGTTTTCTTTTACCTCTGTTTTCGAGAATAATTGCTAATTGTTCTGCACATTTTACTAAACTATAATATATTGCAATGAGTCTCTACAAATCGTTACTAATTGAAAGCTAAAATGGAGCAATGAGCCTTGGTAGAGAAGGTTTCTCTGCCGCAAGTGCAGAAGAACTTATGGGGGACTACCAGTGTTTTACAAAAACAACTTATATTTACACCAACTCCATATTGATTTCAAAATGCCTATGTTCGAGTGTCTATAGTTGGATTAATAACATCTATGAAAGAGCTGCAAATCCCAGCAAAACTGCTAAGGCTGGTGAGCATGACACTGTCCAGTAAAACTTCACGTGACGCAGAACGAGAATTTCACGAGGATTTTCTGTTAATGTAGGCCTATGGCAAAGAGGTCCGATATCGCCAGTACGTTCATATTTAGCTCTAGAAACTCAACACGACAAATCCCGCTGAATCCCAAAGGCGTTATCTAAACAGCATTGTGCAGTGCCTCGCATAGGCCGACGATACTATAGCCATGATCTCTCATGATGTAGTTTTACTGCGATTTAGGGGCACTGTGCGGCGGATTTTAGTCTAGCTGTCAATGCAAATAAAAGGCATATATGGTAACCTCTAAAAGGCGGAGAAGATTCGGAGATTTGAGCGTAGAAAGTCACTGCTTTGAAGGAGTGTCCGAGTTCAAACATCTGGTATCTATCTTGTCTTGTAAGAACAAGGATATAAAGGATATCGAGCATAGGCTTGCAGCTGGGAACAAGCCTATGCAGTATTTCGATCGACGCTGAAAAGCAAAAGCCTATCCAGAAGAGTAAAAATTACCATATACAGAACATATGGTGCTGAAATCTAGGCTCTGATTACCGCTGATGAACTCTGCTTGAACGCTAAAAGGGGAAGATTCTGCGAGCGAACTTCGGCCCACTGGGGAGAACGGCACTTAGTGGAAAAAAATAGGGAGTTAAGAGAACTCTATAAGGAAAAAGATCTGGTGGCAAGGACATCTTTATCGGACGGAGAAGACTCGGATTCCAAGAATATTACGTGAGGTGGGTCCGTTTCCTGGTGGTAAAAGACCCCGAAAGAGGCCTAAACAAGATGGCTGCAGGACCTATGCCGTTTAGGAACGAAGCAGTTGAGAAGGAAGGCAGTCGATCGAGAAAGGTGAAGTGAACTATTACTGAGAAGGCTAAGAACCTCCATGTGCTATAGAGCCATTCAATGAAAGAATGAAGTGAGTAAGTATATATCATTTTTCTCATCATGTAGCCCACCAGATTTTCTTTATCTTGCAGGTTATAGAGACAAGATGCATTTATCATGTAGTAGATTTATTACAAGATGCATGACAGATGTAACTTACATAAATAGGAATCCTCCAGAGGGGAAAGTGGATAAGCCACATAACTGATGTGTGCAACTATTTGAGTTAGGAAATCCACAGGCGAATAGTTCACCACTGCATACATTCAATAACAATGATAGATTGTATACTTTGCCGTGTATATATTCTCCTACAAACACTAACATCTAAGGGAGCCCCAATGGATTTTCAAGGTTCCAGTGAATTTGATTTTACAGCCACTCCTCTAAAATCATCCAAGCATTACATACAAATACGAAAAGTAAAGGATTGATTCTTGGATTCTTTGTCTCCAAGCTGTAACTCCTAACCAAATAGAAGCCTTACTAACAACAAAAAGACAGAGGGGAATGAAGTTGTTCGGTGCGAGATTGTCCTCAAGTACTCCCTGGATATCCAACTAAACGAACAACATCAATCGCCAGCGCAGCCTAGATTCTTTTATACTGGCCCGCGCAACTCAGAATGGCTAAATAGCCGAATTCATGACGTGGGGGGCAAAAATGACAGAGAAATCACCATTTTTCAACTTTGTAAGTAATAAGTAGGTTCTAACACTATTAGCACCTTATTGTAATCAAACAAAACCAAAGAAGTGTCTTAAGAGAAATAAAAGGTTAACTTCCATATAGGGACAATAAAATAGTCAATTACAAAACAGAAAACGGTAAAAAAGATAAACACCTAATCGTAATGTTTGAAAATTTCGTTAATGAAATGCAAATAATGTCTTAGGTTAATCAAAATACTAATGTTGTGTTTATTCAGCTTCAAAAATAGAATAAGTAATGGCGGATAGAGAATAAAAATAAAATAATATGGAGAATACTGTTCTATAATACCATAAGAGATGTAGACAATTTTAAAGGTGGTAGACAAGCAAATAGCATGCTTTTAAATAGAATATGGCAAGCAATAAGAGTTCGTACACGGTATGAAAGTACCTCCAAGCACTCTCTGTCCGCACGTATTCTTAGATCCGCCTTATCCTCCACTCTTCATAATAGTATAGTATAAACAAGCGGCGGCCGACTATACATGCAACTTTTACGATAGGCAAACATGAACAACATAAAGGTAAAGAGGGACATTACCTTAAATAGAAATGTAATGACCAATGCATATAACGTGGTTTTATAGCTTCCACACAGACACCATTACTAGTACCACAGAATAATTAAATAAAATGTATTTCCTTTTACTAAATGTTCTTCACACTTAATACTATACCTTTTAAAATTTATTTAACACTAGAATAACTATCGAGAGAGATTAATGTCTTTTCCTTTTTTCAATTCTAATTAAAGTATCCATATGGATCCTCTTTTTGATTATTTTTGTATAATAAAAAAAAAATATAATCAGCTCCAGAAAAAAACAAGTAAAAATTAAGGCTGGCTTCAAACGAGACCGATTTCTATATCCATTATAGACATGACATGTGAAATCTATAATTTAGGAAACTTATGGACTGGGCCAAGCGTGTTCTATATAACTCGCCTTTGGTGCAAGCGGACGGGTGGCTGACTGTTAAGCACCACAGTTGGTTGCTTTTATTCAATTTCTTTGATCGCGAAAGACAGCTTCTAGATGAGAGATAGCTGACGAAGTTAAAGCTCAATTGCCAATAAAATATGTCACAGAGGATGTAATGCGTAGCTGACGTGCGCTTGGAGCCTCAATGGTGGAGCTTCGAGGCGGTTGCTAATAGTACCATTGAATCCAGCTTTTATATAGCAATTTGATGGTGATTGGTTCCATTCGAGGCAAAAATAATATAAAGTTGCCACTCACTGACCTCCCTTATCGGCAATTGAAGACCTCCCTCTAGAAACCTATAAAACTAGAATATTTACTTAGAAAATTATGTCAAATTAAGTCCAGTAAGTTTGACATGTTATATACAGAAAGACAAATCAAATTTTATGGAGCATCTTATAACATCTTCGAACACATAAAACACTAAAAAACTATACATAGTGATTAAAACAAAACAAGAGCCACGCCAAATTACAATTGTAATTATATACATGATCTTCAGTGGTTTCTTTATAAATGATATTAATGATTTCTGCAAAGGATAGAAAGTCTACACAAATTTATAAACAAACATATTGTGGGGTGCCCCAATGATGCAATAATGTGATGTATGGTACGTCGATTCGCGTAGAGAATCGATATCTAGAGACTACATAGAGAATCGAGACGATGAGGTTAAGCATATGGAGGAAAAAGAAGACGGTGAGCCAGTGAAGACGATTTCATTATTTGTGACGTTTATTTTAAGTTGTTTGTGTTTCAATTACTAAAACAGTTATAGTATTATTATTCTCATTTAATTCCTACAATTTATGGGGGCTCGTCCGGAATAAAACTATAATCCGTTCGAGATAATTACTATAATTGTGATACATCAAGAAGTTGTGACGTATTTGCTTTGTTTTTATTATTTGGATTTCAAACATTTTAATGCAGAAGGTGTAAAAGTTATTAAAATGGAAAGTCTTGGTTACATAAAATTAATTAATGTGAGTATTAAAGCTGCTCCATATTCATCAATTAAGGCTTTACATAAATTAATTTTTGGAAAAGAAGCTGATCGAGGATTATTAATTTTACTGGTTTTGATTTCACTGTGGAATCGGATCGATGGAAAGAAAAGGTAAAATTTATTACTAATAATTTATCTTTGGGTGAAGTGATTTCAGTATGTAACATTCTGTTGTTGAATTGTGATGGTAACAAGGATGAGTTAATTAAAGATATTTTGGAGGCTTTAATGACTATTGAAACTTTGAAGTCAGCTATTGTTCGAGACCCAGACGATGAAGAAGATAATTTGCAAAACGATGACGATAATTTTTATGCTGAAAATTGTAATCATAAAAAGGATTTCAAGTATGTATGCACAAATGCTAATAGTGAAGATGATATATGTTTGACTAATCATGTTGCAGGTCCTTCTAATTTATTTAACAGAAATTTTGGCTTAGAAATTCCTGGTTCTGACAGTAGATTTACTTTGTCATTTCGAGAGATTGAAGATACTATAAGGAAATTTAATGGAAGTGATGACTATTCAATTGAAAAGTGGGTAGGTGAAATTTGAAAATGTTGCTATAATGTTTAATTGGAATGAGCTGCAAAAAAATTACTAGAGGGATCAGTTAAATTATTTGTACAAGGAGAGCATGGTTTTAAATTCTTGGTTGAAATTAAGAAACGCAATAATAGAGGAATTTGCCCAAAGACTAACAAGTGCTGATATTCATAAAGCTTTAGCCAAAAGGAAAATTAGAAAGGAGGAAAACGTTCACGATTATTTTTTTGCAATGAAGGAAATTGCAAGTCGTGGTAATCTAGAACCTCAGGCTACTATTCAGTACGTCATTGACGGCATAACTGACGATTTAAGTAATAAAATTGTACTATATGGGTCTAAAAATTTTAAAGATTTTAAGGAAAATTAATTATTTACGAATCTATCAAGAAAACGCAGCACAGTTTTACACCTCAACGAAATAAAATTAATTTAAATTTAAACAAGAGTAGAAATAATAAAATTGATGAAAATATTAGATGTTACAATTGTGGTTCAATAGTGCATAGATCTACCAATTGCGACAACAAAGAAAAGGGTTTTAAATGCAGTAAATTTGGGCATCGAAGTTTTCAATGTACAGAAAATTCCATAGTAAGTAAAGTTGATAGTTCAAATGTCAGATTTTTAAAATCAAGTAGTAACAATATTTTTAAAGATATTTTCATTGAAGACCAAAGAATTAATTCCTTGATTGATACAGGCAACCAAATCAGCCTAATAAACGAAAGCAATTACGCCGTTTTAGCTCTCAAACGTTAACAGTTTCTAATATCTTACAGCTTTTGGTAATAATCAAATTTCTACATTAGTTTATTTTAACGCTAAAATTCTAATTGATGATAAGTCTGGAGTTACTGTTGTTAAAATAGATGGTGTAGCACAGATTTTAAAACTTGATTTACAGGAACCGAAATCAGCATTTACAAGAAATCTGAAGTCAGCATTTGTGAGGATGTAGATGAGACATTGAAGATGAAATTAAGGAAACTTATGGATGACTACAAGCCGAACAAGAGAAAAATCAACAAGGGATTTTTCAGCAAGGGACAAATTCAGCAACGAAGGAAAAGGATTGTGAGTTTCGGTCTTTTTTTGAAAAAAATAAAAAAACTTAAATTCTTGCCAACGTTTCGACAAATATATTGTCTTTTACAAGGCCTAAAACATATAAATACAATAGGTTCTTTTTTGAAAACAAAAAACAGAAAGTAATAAAAAATAAAATTATGGATTAATTTATAAAAATTTATATGTTTTAGGCCTTAAAAAGACAATGTATTTGTCGAAACGTTGGCAAGAATTTAAGTTTTTTTATTTTTTTCAAAAAAAGACCGAAACTCACAATCCTTTTCCTTCATACAAGCAACGGTCGAGAAGAATCTTCCATAAATTCAGCAACATTTTCAAATTTAAAGTTACCTACGCAGAGGGGCTCTTTTACTGTTGGGTCGGTAGAGAAGAATTTTGTTTTTTCCTCATTGACCACCAAACCCAGTCTCCTGCCGTTGGCTATTTGTGTACCTAATTTAATGAAATTCGGCAAAAACTGAAAAAACTGTTCAGTAAAAGCGTACTTCCTGTTTACTAATTTCCTTGAAACTCGGAATTTTAGCCATGTATTTCTTTCTAATTAATTTTGTTTGAATGATAGAATTGTACAATAAACTATGATAGCACTTTAGACCAAAACATAACCCCTCCCCTCCCCTAAAAGTGTCCTTAAATGAATTTTCCCAGAGAAATGTTTTAAATAAAATTTGTAGATCTTTGTATGTTTAGTTTATGGAAGTTTCAAGAAAATCGTCGGAGCCATTTTTGAGAAAATCGCGAAAAAGTGAAATAAAATCATTTAGTAAAGTGATGAAATAAACGCACTTCCGGGTTATTCGATTTTTTTCAAACTCGGAATTTCAACAACATATTCAATTCTAATTAAAATTATTTAGAAGACAGAATTGTCTAATAAACTGAAATAGCACTTTAGATGAAAACCTAACCCAACCCCTCCCTCATAACTGCCCTTAAATGAATTTTCCCAGAGAAATGTTTCAAATAAATGTTGTAGCTCTTTTAGCTCTTTATATGTGTAGTTGATATACCTAGTTTGAAGAAAATCGGCGAAGCCATTTTTGTGCCAAACGTAAAAATATAAAAAAAAAAAACTAGTAAAGTGGTACTTCCGGTTGAGGAATTTTGACAGATAACGTACAGTCGGATCCCATGGTGATACTTAAAAGGAATATCAAATTTCAACTTTCTATGGTTTTTCGTTTTTGAGCTATGATGTTCACACACACAGAGACCATTTTCTAAAAAACACTTTTTTGGACTTAGGGGACCTCAAAACGGATATTTCCTGGTGAAAACACGATATCGAAAATTTGGCACGATTACAATACTTCCTCTTACTTGGAGTAAGAGAAAGTAATAATCTGGTGTGAAACACTCACACAACTTTCTCTTATTACTTTGCTTTAATACAACTCTATATATATATATATATAATGTGTATATATATATATATACATTATATTTAATGATAGATTTTCTTTTAACATCGAATTTCACTCATTTATCCTAACATAAATATGGAGATAGCGTGGAGACAAGGCCAGACAGGAAGTAAATGTGATTACTAAGTTGAAGAGAACGCCAATAACATTGAACCAACCCTTTATAACTTTTTAAAAATTAACACCACAAATTCCGCGAAACTACCTCAAATCAAATGTTTGAAATAAAAGTGTTACGGTTATATCCGTTAATATTTAGCACTACAAACTTAAAGATGATCGTTATAGAGTTAGTTTTTGAAAAAAAAAAATTACGTAAACCTTAAAAACCTATTCTGTATAGTCACACTTCATTTAAAAGATTTTCTCTATTTTTGGAATCTACAATGCTTCCACCAAGGTGGTAGAACCATATATTTTATTTATGTAGTACTTCTAGAGGAAAACATAACGCTACTGTTCTCTCAGAACTTGGGCAAATGTTTCAAATAAAACTGATAGATATTTTTTACGATTTTTTTATATTTATTTTTTATTTGATAAGAACACACTAGGGTGGGCGGTTCCTGAGCTCGCGCTCATCATACCCGCCGTAAAATTCCCCGTGATCACCACAAAATACAAACGCGCCAATCAGCCATGCTATCCAATAAGATTGAACTTCCCAATAGTAGCTCCACGTGACTCTTCGTGCCAGGGGCTCCTCTACATATATGCCGACGAGTTCGCTAATAAAAGCGGCAAAGTTTTTCATTTCTTAAGGTAATTTAAACCTAAAGCCCTCTGAAGCCTTATGTAACACAGGCCCGACCGAGAGAAAACAGACTCTCTCTGGTACTCTCCGACTTAAGCAGGCTAGAGTGGGGAGAACCTGTATATAAGCCATCGATCTAGACATCGATCTATCAGATTCAACCATATACATCACATCGTGTCATAACTCTACTCTAACCCTTTATTCTATAAAATCATTACAAGTCCAGTGCAGTTTGTGTAGACTTATAGCCATATTATAACAGTGTCTTTATATCTCGTCTAATTAATCTAACCCAATTTCTCTCCTCATCAACTCCATTATACCTTATCTTAGATCCTCGTATAAAATACATGGCAGTAGGATATGTTCCGCCATCTCTTTCTGCCCAAACCAGCATCCAGACCCATCCTAAACCAGTTCTCGTAACCAGAAGAGACACTGCATTCGAAATCTCTTCCAGGATTATGTTTCTACCTTTGGTGCCATCCTGGATAAACAAATAGATGGTCCTGCCTTTAGCAGACCACCTCCACCTCGGCCTCCACTCACTCAGGAGCCCAGCATATGTCGGCCAAGCTACCTCAACATTGAACCGATTGCCACCTGCATCCAATCGCTTTCGCTAAAACCAGGACCACCTATTCTCTAAAAACATTTTTTCCATATTCAGTAGGAAATTTCGAAACATTTATTTGCACGTGAAAACACAATTTCAAAATTTTTGACACGACTGCAAGACTTCCTTCCTCTTACTAGAAGAAAAAGAAAATAAAAATTATAAAAAAAGTTACCCAAACTGAAGTAGGTCTGAAACAAGCAGTATAACCCGTGAATTCATTGCAGCGTATAATATACGATCAAAAGAAACTATATAAAAAAAAAGAAAGAAAGTGGATCGATTTCAAAACTGAGTTGCAAACATTTGTAGAAATACTTTATGCACAAAGTGAAGAAACGTAAGTATAAAAATATTCAAAAGATAACGAGCTAGCTGCCTTTTATTGAACTCAACATCCATCTTTATGTTTCTAACAAGTCACACCTATTCCACTCAAATAATTCACTCTGTTACAATGTATAAGTTATATTTAGAGCAAAATGAATATATTTTTTTGCTCTCGGTATATTAATAAATATTGAATTCTCAGTAGGAAAATGGAGCTTTTTATTAATAATAAAAATAATTAGAGATCTAAAATTATATATTAATGGTTCCCTAACATAAATTGACAAGAAAAGCTGATAGATTACAATGTTGCCAAAGATAAGATTACGTTGTATTATCGCTCTTGTTCGAATATTACAATTATGAATTAGTCATTTGTAAAAGAAGTTTTATAATCAATAAATATTTCCAATGTCCTAATGCAACAAATGTTGAGTAACACAGATACAGGATTACTGTAGTTAGTATCTGAAACATATTACTGAATGCTTAGTGACCCTAGCACAAATAGTGGTGGTAGGGGGGGCAGGTTGGTTAGCATAAATGGCAAGGTGTGCTGGAATGTGTTTTGGTTAGATTTTGGATTTGAGGGAAAAAGACACTGTAGTCCAGAACCAATTCCAATGCCATTTGAAATCAACATCAAAGATTCCCCAGAATTCCCGATGGAATAATCTTTGTTTTGAAGTGGTACTTCAAGAGGAAAGCTTAACGTTGCAACGCCCATAATAGAGAATCCGCAAAAATTATTTTTTTTTTTAAATATTTCAAATAAAATTAGTGAACTTTTGAGCCATATTTGAAAAATTGCGAAAACTGAAATAAGCATTCTGTAAAGCCGCCCTTTCAGTTTCTGAATGAGATTTCGGGTCAGATGCGCGGAGGGCGGAGATACCTAAACTTAATCAAGTTTGTGAGACTTTTTGTTGTTTGTTTTGACACTCCACCACTTCGTCATCCGATAATGATCTAATAGTGTGCCTTCCCCATCGTCCCCATCATAATCTGTTCAACTTTATACATTTTTCAATAAAATGCTTATAGCTCCTTATTATGCCGACTGCGACAATGATTATTTCTTTTTGGCCTCTAGATTTTCCTCTAAAATACTGCCAATCGAATCGAATCTCTCTTATTTACTATAAAGTTCTCCAATGAATAAGTCTAATACCGGCCTAATTTGAGTCTTTTAGAGCAGCATTATACAAGCCGAACGAATAGTTAATTGAAAATACTTAAGCGGAATCAAACAGAATATTTGTCTTGATACGAACAAACAGACTAGACCTTGCCAATCCCAAACTTCTTGTCCCAGGTACCTGATGCAAGTCTTGGATTCCTAACATAATTTGAAGGTTCCGTTAAGAAGGGATTTTGATAAAAGCAAAACTAACATGTGCCATTTGAATAATGTTCATTAATTATTGAAATCGATAAATTTCATCATTGCTTATACAAATAAATTCTTTTACAAATATTAGATTAGTCTGGCGAACAACAGAATGGTAGGCAGTAAGCGATACTGTCGCCTAGTTGAATATACTTCGGTACTTATTAAATATTGTTTATAACTTATCCACTATGTCAGCTTAGCTATAAATCACTATGTGCGAAGTTAGTAGAAGAGATACACTGTAAAGTAATGAACTACCTAATGCCAAACTGAATGTTGATGATCCTTAGAAAGACATAAGGTAACCTTCTTAGAAAACTAAAATTCTTATTCAACCAGTTCTTTAACTTCCATAAAAATACGCTTCTATTTAAACAAAATGAATCTTGCTGCAACTATTTTCTTTAGCAATCTGTCCAAATGCAACCTACCACAGAGGGTTAGCACAGAAAAAGAGTTTCTTTAATCACTATAATTACACCATCTTCCACTTAATGACAAAAGAATGTAAAATACAACATACAGAAATGCCGATGTGTAAAAATCTTTTGCGGATCTAATATCTTTTTCCTTTCTTTTACATTCTTTCAAAGCCTCCTTTCTTACTTGCAACCTTCCCTTAATAGGGAAGACTTCAAAATACACCGACAAGCACATAAACAAAATAATTTTGCACATTCACTTCGTTTTTTCAAAGCAATATATCGTACACTCTACCAATCGAATGAATAAGAATTGGAGAAAATTATATTAAAAATTGAGAAAAATAAAGACAATCTAAAATTAGACAATGTTTACTTTCCCCCAACAAATCTCGTATGCAACACTCAGACGACTTTCTCTGAGTGCATTCTCACAAGTTCTAATTGAAAAAACATTCTTACAAATTAGAAAAAAATCTGATGTGAAACACTCACACAACTTTTTCTTACTCCAGTTTTCAAAATTGTAATTTACAAATTTTATAGTTAGTATAGCAAATTTAATGAAATTCGTCGGAATTCGTCGAAAACTGTTAAGTAAAAGCGCACTTCCGGTTTACTAATTGTCTTGAAACTCGGTATTTTGACCATCTATTTATTTCTAATTAATTTTGTTTGGATGGTAGAATAACAACAATGATTATTTCACTTTAGAGAAAAACATAACCCCACCTCTTCCCCAAAAAAACCTACATGATGTTACCAGCAGAAATGTTTCAAATAAAAATTGTATCTCTTTATGTGTGTAGTTCACTTCTCTAGTTAAAAGAAAACCGTTGGAGCCGTTTTGGAGAAAATACTAGAAAACTGAAAAATACATTTGAGTAAAAATGCACTTCCGGTTATCCGACTTTTTTCCATACTCGGTATTTCAGTAAACACATTTAATTCTAATTCATATTCTTATTCAGATAACTGAATTGTCTAGTAAACTGAAATAGCACTTTAGATGACAACCTAACCCAACTCCTCCCCCAAAAGTGCCCTTAAATGAATTTTCCCAGAGAAATGTTTTAAACAAAAGTTGTAGATTGATTGTATGTGTAGTTTAAAAACATAAGTTTGAAGAAAATCGTCGGAGCACACACTCTCTCTCTCTCCATTTTCTAATAACACTTTTTTGGATTCAGGGAACCTCAAAACGGATATTTCCGGTGAAAACTCAATATCGAAAATTTGGCAGGATTACAATACTTCCTCTTACTAGAGAGTAAGAGAAAGTAAAAATAGATTAGCTCATTTAGGCCAGCACTAAGCGTATAGAAATCAGACTCACGAAACAGCAAATTATAGACAAATTAAAGTATTTAAAGATAGACTGAAATGTGTCATGTGTTAACATGACAAAGATTTAGTTAATAAATCGAAACGTAATGACAATGGAACTTTGGACTTTTTATTTGGTATACAAAAAATTTAATAACCAATAATAAGTATGAATATATATAATACTTATATTTGACCGTTTTTAGTTATGCAAACAAATTAATGGAATTGCAAGGACCTTGTATTTACGTGTGATAAACAAAATCAGCTGCATGTGATAAACATAAATTAATTTTCCCTGAGAAATATTTCAAATAAAAGTTGTTAACTCTGAATAAGTGTAGTTGATTTACCAAGTTTCAGGAAATCGTTGGGGCCCATTTTCATGGAGAAATTCACAAAAATGTGAAAAATCCATTCAGTAAGAGCTACTTCCGCTTAGGAATTTTGACAGATATGTTATAGTCGGATCACACACGGTGGTACCTAATCGGAATGTCAAGTTGAACTTTTTGTGATTTTTCCTTTTTTTTGAGCTACGCAGTGTTCATATATATACACACAGACCATCTTCAAAAAAAAAAAAACACTTTTTCGAACTCAGGGGACTTAAAAAAAGTGTATTTCCAGTGATAATTCGATAGCGAAAATGTGACACGATTACACTTCCTCTTACAGGAGTAAGAGGAAGTAAAAATTTCACTAATTAAAATATATATTCATTAGAAGTAGAGAAATGAAATATTTATAGATATAGGGTAAAGCTAGGAGAGATGACGGGGGTAGGAGAGAAGAGCAGGCTTTACTTCTCTTGTTTGCCACCACGTGGCGTCATGCAAGTTAGTCGAAGAATAGAGAGATCAGAAGCGAACGTATTGCAAAATTCTTCAGTTATTTTGTGTTTTCTTCTGTGTTCTGCGAACATTCATACGCTTCAGCTATATCTGGTGAATATCTGAATTTTTAAAACGCTTAATAAATTTGTATACTCTATATTGATTGCAATTGAAATGAAAGTTTTCCACGATTTCGTTATAGTAGGGCTCGTAGACATAGTGTTGACCAAATTTCATGTCGATCAGCCATATTTCTTTCAAGAGGGGTTGTCTTCTACCTATGGTGCGCCACCTATCCTAGCATGGTAGGTAGGAGAAACGGCCAAAAGTAGTGTGTTTGTATTTTGTTTCAGGAATAAATGAGAATGTCTTTATTTTGAAAAATAACATTTTTTTTGTAGATAATAGTAGTTTACATATGTTTTATAAGAATTACCTCTTTAATATATCTCCTATATCTTAATACAGGGCATAACTTTGAAATGTGTGTCATCTCTCACAACTTTACCCTATTCAATATTCTTGTTGCAAACTTTAAACAAGATGGAATGAATAATCCAAATATTGGCTAAAGTATTAATTTTTCTTCCAAACCAAACTGTTATGATCAATCCTTTTAAACTTAAACTAAATTAAAAGACTAAAAATTAAAATACCTTCAATAATGAAAAATTCCAAATAAACACAAAGTAGGAATTGAAACATTTTTTTTTTATGTTAGAATCATTGTGTATTTCTAATAATAAACAATATAATCAAAATACTATGCTAAAAACTTTGTAATGGGCTGTGCAGCTGGGACAAATAAAACCAGGCTCATTTATTTTTAATGTACCAAAGAATGGTTAAGAGTTCAGACGATAAAGCTGCACAGACGCTGGTCTAGACTTGGAATGAGTAACGTTCTAAAATTAACTTTATAGCAATGCAGTTCATACAATTTTTATCCAAACCAAAGGAATTGTCTTCATCTACAAACAGTTATACCCGCTGCTTTAATTTATTATTTGTTCTCATATGTGAAAGATACAAAAGCTGGGAAGCAATAAAGGAGTAAGGAGAAATTTCCAATTTCCCGTAAGTTGTTCTAAGATTCGAACCATTTTTAAATTAACATTAAAATACTTGGCTAGGATCTTCGAAGTACCAGCACACATCTTGTTACAAATCATTTCTGCTTGTATTTAAAGTGAGCGCTGATCCAAAAAAAAAAAATCTTCGATTACCAATGCTGCTAATCTTACCTTAATATTATATAATTTGGCAGGATCATACATTATACTGAAGTGTCTGACAAATACATTTTCCTGAAAACATGATTCAAATAAAATTGATAGCTATTTATGTGTATAAAGAAAAATTTGTATGTAATTAAAAAAAAAAAAAAAATCTGGGGTGAACCAATCACACAATTTTCTCTTACTCCAGTTTTCAAAATTGTAATTGACAAATTTTACAATTAGTGTACCAAATTTAATTAAATTCGTTGAATACTGAAAATATTGTTCAGTAAAAGCGCACTTCTGGTTTACTAATTTTCTTTAAACATCGGAATTTGGCCATCTATTTATTTCTAATTAATTTTGTTTAGATGGTAAAATTATTAATCAACTATGATACCACTTTAGAGAGAAACATAACCTCACCTCTCCCAAAAGCCACCTTAAATGACATTTTCAGGAGAAATTTTTCAAATAAAACTTGTAGCTCTTTATATGTGTAATTCACATTCCTAGCTTAAAGAAAATCGTTGGAGCCGTTTTCAAGAGAATACCAGAAAAGTGAAAAATACATTTCAGTAAAAACGTACTTCCGGTTATCAGATATTTCAACAACATATTTAATTCTAATTAATATTATTTTGATGGTAGAATTGTATAGTTAACTGAAAAAGCACTTTAGAGGAAAACCTAACCCCACTCTTCCCCACCAAAACTGCCCTTAAATGAATTTTAACCGGAGAAATGTTTCAAATAAAAGTTGGTAGATCTTTGTATGGATATGTGCTCTTGATATGCCAAGTTTCAAGAAAAACGTCGGAGCCATTTTTGAGAAAATCGCAAAAAAGTAAAAAAAAACAAACTAGTAAGGTGGTACTTCCGGTTGAGGAATTTTGACAGATAACCTACTGTGGGATCCCATGATGATACCTAAACGGAATATCAAGTTTGAACTTCCTACGATTCTTCGTTTTTGAGCTATGCTGTTCACATATACACATCGGTCGAATTTTTTGCTCAAATCTGGGACTGGCCGTTTTAAAACGACCAAAGCCCGAATTTTGAGTTTAATTTCGAACTTTGGCCATCTATAAACAGCCAAACTTAAAATTGTGCAATTAGTAAACGACTGAAGTTCATTTCAGCTAGTTTTTGGACAAGACTGTACAATTTAACGCATGCTTAGTGAGAATTAGGATACTCAGTCTGAACGTTGTGCTGGGTCAGTGTACACGTATCCTCTCTTTTACGATGTCTGGGGTTAATGAAGCCGAGTTTCAATTGGTGTTAAATGCTTACATGCAGAAAGGTGACTCGAATAATAATCTATTCTTGCTTACTCCTGATAAGTTCAATGAATTACTGTTAGAAATAAAAGCTTCGCTATGTAAAAAGAGACAGGGAGAACCACTTACATCGCTAGATTTTCGACGCCTTAAGATACTATTGAACTTTGGTCGTTTCCTAATTGCACAATCCTAGGTTTGGCTGTTTATAGATGGCCAAATGGTTTTTTAACTTAAATTCGGGCTTTGGTCGTTTAAAAAGGGCCAATCCTAGGTTTGAGCAAAAAATTCGACCAATGGCCATTTTCGGGCTTTGCGCCCAGCACATATACACGCAGATCATTTTCTAAAAACCACTTTTTTGGACTCAGGGGACCTCAAAACTTGATATTTCCGGTGAAAACTTGATATCGAAAATTTGACACGATTACAATACTTTCTCTTTTACTATGAGTAAGAAGAATGTAAACATAGCTGAAGTCACCGAATAAGTTAAAAAACTTTTCGGTAAAGTCGCACTTCTGGTTGATGGACTTTGACTTTATTGTCAAAAAATAGTGGTTAAACGAAATATCAAGTTTGAGCTTCCTGCGATTTTTTTTTTGAGTTATTGCGTGTTTTCTCTCTCCTTCTCACACTCTCGTGACACACACACACACACACACACAAACACTCACAAATTATCGCTACAAACATTATTTTCATGCCTTGAGGGACATAAAAGGGATCATTTATTTCAAGTGAAATCTCAATTTTCAAAATTTGACACGATCGTAATACAGCGTAACGGAATGTTAATAAAAAGTGTTGGTTAATTATTTCACAATTATTCCGCAGAAAATTGAAATCGATAAAATTTTTCAATAGAAAAAGCATTAGATTTGCAAGAAACTATATTACTAAAGTTGAAAAGAAATTAGAAATTAAAAATTACAATTTTATCCGTCCTTTTGATATTTTACATATTTACTTAAGCAAAAAAACTCCCATTTGTATTTTAATTAAAATAAAGCGATGCAAAATTCTTAGCTATAAGCTGGTGAACTACATAAACTGCATTTATTTTTTATTCAAAGAAAGATGTTAATTATAATTATAATGACGTAACAACTAATCGAGGGCTTAGAAAAGTTTTTAATTAGTCAACTAAACAAGTGTTACAATATTATTTTAATTATTCACTTCAGACAAAAGAAGAAATTATATATTACTTTCTCTTACTCCTAGTATTTTTATATATATATATATATATATAATAAAATAAAAAAATCATTTCAGAGAGAGAGAGAGAAACAATTTATTTATAAATATTTACAATTACAAATATAAATAAATGATGCTGCCTGCCATAACTTTGTTAGGTTGCTGACAAAAACACAGCATACCGATCAATCGTGATAGATAATTGTATATCACCGTCTAATGGTCATTAATATATTCAACAATCATAAATATAATCAATGTAACAAGCAGGAACCTTATTGATAAAAAAGCAGAATTACGTAAAAAAACAATTAATTAAAAACAATCTACAAAAAACGAAAAAGGTCAGAAGTATGAATGTACATATTTATGTCAAATATAAAGTAGGACTAGATAGTCTTCGTCAATAAAAACTCTAAAAATTAATTAAGAAATTAGAAACTAATTAAATTAGAACTGAAAATTTTATATACATATGTGTATCATAAAAAGTTCATTACTAATAAAAAAATGTCTAATGCACTTTAGACAAACATTATATTAACAATGACACAATTATGATTATAATAAAAACCATGTGAAAGTTTTAATTAAAGCTTTTGTATGAAACAGTCGACTGATTAAATAAATGTAAAATGTCCAAGTTTAATGAATATATCAAAAAGTCAAAGTTTGAGAAACAAAGTATGCTCGGCGAGTTCAAGAGATGTATTATAACATGTATGCATCAAATAGGGGATGATGATACTGTGAAAGCCGTCTCTACACACTTGATTATGAAGCGATGGAAAAATTTAAAAGGAGTTTATGTAATATGATACTACCAATATAACTGATCATTACTAACTAATTTTAATAATCTTTTATTTATAAAATAAAATTTTATTTGTTGAATATGTGGGTGGATCCGCAATGCTGGATAACATCCGGTATTTTAACCGTCATGGCAAGTATATTGCTTGTTCCTGACCGGTTTCTGATTTTCATCCATCGTCAGAGTAAATTCAACAAGTTCGTGTACAGAGTTCACTTCACCGAAATGTTTCCGTTAAACTCACAGTATATATGTGGGAAGGTTATAAGGTTATGTTACTATTTGTTTGTGTTTCATGACAAAGTGTAATTATTATAAATTATGATTAGACATTAGAAAATAGTGTATAATAAAAAGCATGTTTTGAAAAATATTTTATAACTAAATTTTAATAGTGTTGTTAAGTATGCTCAGTGTTTTATCAAGTCATTTTTATTAGAGGGGGCGAGGAGTTATTTCAGGAGTAAACTGTACTGATAAGAATAGATAAATTTTAAAGAAAGGCAATGCAAAGTTTATGGATAGTCAAAAGCTTGTACAAGCAATAAATAAATGTGAAATACGATCAGGGTTAATACAAGAAAATATGTGAGTAAATTGATATGTAAGAAGGTTGGCAGCAAACTGCAAATTGGAGATGATATTATTCCTTCCCCCTATGTTTGTGTATTATGCATCTAAACAATATAGAACCACTAGTTCTATATCAGGTACTGCAATCCACTGGCCTTCAGAACCTTAACGCTCCAGTGAATGTAATCTTTAGCAATTACTAAAATATCACTATTTATTTAGACCAAGGCCCTCCCTAATACTTCAGAATTTCGTCCACCCAACTACTACAACGACGACTTTGTCTTCTGGTGACATCCAACCAAAGAAAGTAGTTTGTGACACTCTTGGTCGTGACATCTTATTCACTCTCACTTTAGCCTTCTCTCTATCTGGCAGAGCCTTCCGCCGAGTCGTCATATTAACTCTATCCCTTTTCGAATTCCAAAAATTTTATATGAACATTATCATCATAATTATTGGGTTTCACTGCATCTAGAATTCCTTCAAATGTTGTTCTCTCAAAAATTCGAAGTTTCTAAGCACTGTTGAATACGAATATGAAAGGCAGTGCCTTTCCTAAGAGTGCAGCCACGCAGAGCCTTCGCAAATGACCAATGAGAGATCTGTCAGGCTGCCCTTTGCTGAGTCAAGACAGGTTCTTGACGTTATCCCTTTATATAGTAAACATTGTCCAGTTTTTCGCCATCATTCCTTGCTTAGACTTGTTTTACTCACTTTGGACACAAAGTAAATAACAAATTAAAAATATCTTTTCTCTCTAAGCTTCAGCCATCATCATTTAAGAATATTCCCCCCTTGTTTGGAAGAAGGCACATAAACTTTGTCTAAAGTGGTGAAGAAAAAAGTTTTGCTTTGAGGAATATCACAAAAAATGCCCTGACACCTTTTATTTTTACACGCTTGAACATCTATGATCGTAGATATCTAAAGACTTATCAGTGCAATTCCAAACCTTCAGACAGAAACTTAAGACAATCAACAAACAACAACTGAGCACAAAGAACTTTCACTAAGTCTAAAAGGAAGAATAAAAATAAAAACAAGTATTCAACAGCCATTCTGGAAACAAGTATTCAAGATAACAACCATTACAAAAGGATATACACTTAACTCTCTTCAGGTCAGAGAGTACTCTAACAAGGTAGCCAATCCTAGCTAAACGATCGTTAAAGACTGCAAAGTTCTAATTTCCCAACGCTACCTCTGTATGCTGTTAATACTGCTCTTTCATCTTTATATAACATCCCCTTTATAGTATCGTAAAATATAATATGTGGTATAACAAGCGCCAGTGGTATATGTAATCATTTTCATTCACAATCAATCACTATTAAGCTGTTCCTTTTTCGCTTCAGTGTCTACTCCACTTCCAATGGCTAGACATCATGAATAGACAAATAATTTTCCTGTTCAGGGAAACCATACTTATAAAGGACAGCACTCAATGTCAGAAACTGATAAATTAGCATATTTCTGACAGTTATAGAAAATAAATTTATGGGAAGTACATTTTCTTGTCAGGTTTCCCTTCAATATTTTTAACAATCTACATTAATTATTTAAAGTTCTCAAGATACTTTAAATTATATTAATTTCTCCGATAAATAAATCATGATTTCAGATAAATATTTTATCTGAAAAGATCAAGCATCAAAACAACAATCGATATGGTTTTAGAAGATACTGGATCGTATAAGTTGTTTTCATATTCATGAACGCATTTAATACAATTTATATCCGTACCAAAGTTATTAGCTAATGTAAATGAATAGAATGATGACAAAACTCCAACTGTAGGACTTTATATATAGCGTCGCTGTCTCCTTGAATATGTAGCACTTGGAAAGGACTAACACAGGGAATGTTACCGTGGAGCCAAATTGAATGCAAACTTCACCATGACAAACAGTGACATGTTGGAGTGTTTATAAGTTTAACTTCGCAACATTGGGCATAATGAGGTGGCAAGAAATTACCGTGAATATTAATCGATAAAATATCATTCTTCAATAAAATAAATTTATGAAGAAAAAAATTTAAAAAATGTTACGTTTGATTATGGGTCCTAAAGAAGACAAATATTTAAAAAAAAAAAAGAAGAAATTAATAAAATAATTTTTAAATTATGGACAAACTGGCAAAGGATTAAATAACTGAAAACTTTTAAAAAGACATAATTATCGAACTAAAATATCGATCTTGGATATAAAAAAAAAAATAATGAAACCGCAAGGGGACTCATAATGTTAATTATTATTCTTAACGGGCCTCATATTGGTAAAAAAATAATATAAAATGAAAACACGCAAATAAAATATAAAACTTTTATATCTAAAATTATACACTAATAATTTAAGATATTATACAGAAATCTTATCTTTAAGAAAAATGAAATTATTGTTCTCAAAACAATATTTAACGCCCATCATTAATGTGAAACTATTTTTGTGAGAAAACAGGTCATTATCACCTTCTACACTGGCCCTTCACTTGTTTATAAAGAAAATACAGCAGAATACACTAATGAAAGTCTAGTATAATAACTATATTTAAAAGAAATCACTCATTCGACTTTCTTTGACATCGATTTACATAATTATAATTGACTAATTCTTTTCAAACATATAATTCTTACTAAATCTTTAGTTGCCTTCAATTTACATGAATGGTAAAAGTCTAAACTTTAAAAAACGACTTTCTTGAGGAAATTATATTCTTCCCCTCCACCAAAACCCACCTTAAATGATTTTTCTTGGATAAAAGTTCCAAACAGAAGTGACGTCTCTGTATATAAACTTAGCAAAACAACTTCAAAGAAACTCGTCGGTGTGTTTATGGAATAAAATAGCAGGAAACTGTTCCGTAAAGTTGCACCAATTTTCTTTAAACTAGGAATTTTTGGCAACACACTGTAATTAATGTTATGTAGGTGCTAGAATCGTATAATAAATTAAAATCGAATTTTGGAGGAAAGTATAACTCACCCCTCGCCCAAACCACTCGTTGAATGAATTTTCCCAGATAATAATAATAATAATAATAACAATTGTCTTTATTTTGAACTATATATACATAAATCATTGCATTATTAATACATTTTAAAGACATACTCATGGTCATAGACCGTTTGAGGATCGCCTTTTAAATACATCCTAGAAGCAAAGGAAAAAGACAAAATAGTCAAGACAGACGTTAATATAAAGAACAAACCAGTAAAAGGGCGTAAAAAATAAATTACAATCCTTAACACAGCAAACAACCAAAATATCGAGGCAACTGGCAAACCGAAAATATTCTTAAACAAAACCAAAACTAATGTACAACTGCTCTAAATTAGATTGAAAAGTTTTATTCAGATTTATATCTTTACAATTTATACTTCATAACTTACAATTAAGAACTTTAAAAATCAGGAAACCATAATACCATAAAACTTAGAATGAAAAAAAAAAACATTAAAAGTTACATTGCTGAACTATTTTAAATCTGTAATTTCAGGCCATTCTAACAAACTTAACTAAATTGGGCCGGTCATTCCCATTTAGATAATATAGTAAATCCTCAAAATTAAGTACAGCATTCTGAAAACATAAGATGCGAAATTCTTTCAGCATGGGACATTTGCAAATAAAATGGTAGATATACTCATCCTCCCGTCTATTACATAGCGAACTTAATTGATGACATTTATTTAAACAAATCAGTTCTACCCTACACTTAAATATCCAACTAATTGTATTAGAGTCCATATGACTAAAAATATAATTCTTGTTATGATCCAGAAGTTTGTAAATAACATGATGAATACTATTCTGGGCTTTAACTTTATCACAATAGGTTCACAATATAACCTGTTTTAATCTCACCATTTATCATATCCTCCAATTTTATGTCATACAAAGTACACAATTTTCCCAGTCCTTATACCAGAACAATTTATTTTTTAAAATTATTTTTGTTAAAATATGAGGATATCTAAAAGAGGGGAGAAGCAGGCACTTACAAATGTATTTATAGTGAAGCCTGAAGGAGTATATAAAAGTCCAGGGTCTCCAGGTACAATATGTAGTCGGGCGTATTAAGGGGTAAATTAAAACACTTTTTAATGAAAAATTTAAGCGGAACTTCTACGTATTTATGTATTTGCGACCCATAACATATTATAGATCTTGCCACCGCATTGTAAATATTTAATTTAGATGAGAAAGGAACAGACTTATCCAAAAATATTTTATTAAAAGCATTCAATAAATTTTCCCAGATAAATGTTACAAATAAAAGTTGTAACTCTTTTATGAACAGTTGGTGTTCAAAGTTTGTAAAAAAAATCCTTGGATCTATTTTCGAGAGAATTGTAAAAAATCAAGTGGTACTTGATCCTATAATGTGGTACTTCCACTTGACTGATTTTTTTACCAAAATCTTAACATTAGTTCCTTTTGTAGAGCATAAATGGAATATCAAGATTGAACTTTCTGCAGTTTTCCGTTTTTGAATTATGATGGCATCTCTTTTTCACTCTCTCTCATACACACATACATCACACATACACATATACAGACCAATTTCTAAGAACCACTTTTTCGGGCTCAGAAGTTTACAAAACGTATATTTCTGATGAAAACTCGATATAGAAAATGTGACACGATTACAATATCACCTTAACAGCAGTAAGAGAAAGTAAAATTCTGGTGTGGAAAATCATTAAAATATAATGGAGAGAAGTGAGTTGGATGGAGAGAATTGGTTTGATTTGATGAGTTAACAAGATTTGGTTAACACTGCTAATATAATCATGAATTTCACTGACTGCCTGGACTTTACAAGTAAAGATGGTAGATTTAGTGTGGAAGGGGTAATGACACGTTGTGATTGGTGAACTATCTTCTGAACTAATTTGAACTATATTTCCTCTGTGTCCCGTCGCTGTATTTATATAGTTTCTCCCACTCCAGTTCCAGAGAGTGCCTGAGTTAACAAGACTTGGTTAACACTGTAATATAATGATGAGTTTCACTGACTGCCTGGACTTTACAAGTAAAGATGGTAGATTTAGTGTGGAAGGGGTAATGACACGTTGTGATTGGTGAACTATCTTCTGAACTAATTTGAACTATATTTCCTCCGTTCCCGTCGCTGTATTTATATAGTTTCTCTCACTCCAGTTCCAGAGAGTGCCTGGTATTTTGTTTTTCTTTCTCTGCTCTCTTGGTTGCTGTTACAACAGTAAGAGGTTCGATCTCTCCAAAAATAGAACCTTGGACACACCTGAATGGGTTTAAGTTTGACGGCACAATAGCTAACTATATTAAAAGTAAAACTCCGAACTACGTCTACAAAAACCTTCTACAAGAGCGACTACTGCTTAAATATAAAAATTATATTAAAATATTCACCGACGGGTCAAAGGCGATAAATAGAATAGGAGCAGCTTTCGTCATGAATGAGAGGCTGTACAATTTCCCATTAAGCAATATCTCAAGCATATCTACAGCCGAGTTATTCGCTGTGTACAAAGCCCTAGAACATATTCGGATCTACAATGAACCTAAGAAATATATTATTTGCTCCGATTCAAGGAGCTCACTGGAGATGATAGGCAATCGGGACTCCGATAGTTTGTTGATTCAGTGCATACATACGCTCTTGGAACTATGCCTGCGAGAAAATAAAGAAGTCTCCTTTATTTGGATTCCCGGTTATCTGGGGATAAGAGATAACGAATCTGCCGACAAAGCTGCTAAAGAAGCGGCATCAATGTCTTGTAGAGACGAACGGGTCCTTGCAGTGGACTGGAAAGCTTTTCTAAAAAAACAAAATCTTTCCAACTGGGAAAAGGAATGGCAATCAGGAATGGCAAATAAACTAAGGAATATCAAGGGTACCACAAAGAAATGGTCAACCTCAAATCGAGAGTCTCGGCGAGAAGAGGTTGTCCTAGCGAGAATCAGATCCGGTCACACCATGTTGATACACAGTCACATATTCCGAAAAGAACCTCAGTCGGCATGCAGCGCTTGCAAATACGACATTAACGGTCCCACATATTCTATTGGAATGTTCCAAATATGTAAACACGCGGGGAAAGGTAAATTTGCCGACCAGTCTTACAGATGTATTAGGAGACAATGAGGCCATATCAATAAAACTATCGAATATCTTAGGGAGGTTTATCTATTTCATTTGTTGTGAAACTAGCTGTACATATGTATGTGTTTAGTTGTTGTGGTGTCTTGTGTATAGGTATTTATTTTTAAGTGATATAAGGGAGTAGAGGAATATGATTAGACATAGATTGTGGGTTTGCTGTAGAAATTGTTAGACTGGTGGGTATGGATATGCATCCCGGATGAGTGCTTACAAATTAGAAACAGGTGGAAAGGACCATAGCTGTTGTGCACCTTAAAAAAATCCAGAAAAAAAACCGTAAGAGGAGTCATATTCACAATTATAATTTGATCAATTTTCTTTATACTTACAATTTTTAAATAAACTTTTAATAGAACAGGCATGACATTATAAAGGTGATGAAGATTATAATTAATTATCTCTACCTCAACCCTTTAACAAAGATTTCGGATAAATTTGCCAATTTAATTTTAAAGATAAAGATACCAATAAATACCAAATTAGACAAAAAAAGAAAGGATTTAAAAGCCATCAATATTCCTTTGTTAAAAAATTCAATAATGCAAACATTCCGGAACTGGTGAAATAAAACAAATAGTAAAAATTAATTATGCCTAAAATGAATTTCCTTCCAAAATATTTTTTTAAACGGAACTAGGTTTCATAAGAAAGAAAAGTACTCAATCAATTAAACTGTTAAGAAAGTATACAGATATAAAATAAGACAAAATGTTTTTGTCCATTCAGTACAATTTCCAAAGATTTTCATATTGTTTTAGCGCTCCAATCAATCAGATAAAGGCAGTAACTTGTTTTCCCAAACTTCTTTATAATCTAGATTGCTTCTTCTTCTTCTTCTTCTTCTTTGTAATCCTCATTTTTTCAATTTCAATAAATCTCGGTTTTGCAACCGTCAAGATTATTCTCATCAATTGTCACGATAATCTCCTTCCTAAAAGAAAGCAATTATCTTTCTACAGTATCATCAATTTCCCGGGATTTTAAAATGAAAGGAAATAATTTAAAACCATTTTCATGTTGTGAACAAAAATAATCTATGAAATTAATTTTGACGCAAATTAATTGAATATTTATCGCAATTAAATTGATTATTTTCAAATAGCTTATAATAATAATGGAAAGGTGGGAAAGAGCTTAAAACTCAAGTATTCGTTTTGTTCGACTGTGTAATATGTCTTTCTAAAATAAAAGTCACGAAGAGAATGCAAATAGGGAAAACGCAGCGCGACAAAAGGTGGGCAAATTGAAAAGGAGAGTATAATGGCAATTGATAAAGATAAAAATGGGATGGTCGCAAACCGAGATTTATTGAAATTGAAACAAGGATTACAAAGAAGCAATTAATTGGTTAATTAATAAAATTGAAGTTTAACAAAAATAAGTGCACAAAACTGTGTCAAATCAGTTCTGTTCTGTTTAATGAAGTTTGTTAATAAAGTAAGCGAGTTTGCCATAGCCTAATAACTAGATACCCTACGAATGGTGACCTTAGAGTCCTCCGGTAAGTTACACCGTAAACTCACTCTTAAGCTTCATCACCCATCAAAATAGTTCTAGAAGGTTCTAACTTAAAAACTTCCTGGTAAGGTCTAGCTTAAGGCAGAATTAACAAAAAAGAAAAAGTAAGAGGACGCCGCTAATAGAACGAAGATAAATGAAATAAAACTAAGATATGAAGGCTACGCGTCAAAAAAGAAGAAAAGAGGAACATGTTTTGCTATTCAGCAATGAGTAAGTCTGTCGCAACATCATGGTCCAGCAATTCTGAAAAAATAATGGAAAATCCATTGTCCACCTTAGTCCTCTCGGAATGCAATTAGAAAAACTGACGGAAGAACGGACTCCCCAGAAAAATATAAGGAAAGCCTGGAAGCTGAAGCTCAAAAAGAAGACGCAGTCTGATTAATACCATCTCCAGAGTATAAAAGTGAAAACATGGCGCATGGAGAGCGACATGGGTCTAGACTGCTGATGGGACCAAGTGTTTCAAGATCTGCAGTGTCAATTAGTAATAGGACTGATTGACTGTTCTTAGCAGATTTTCTTCAGCCCATGAAATTTGATAACCTTAAATTGTACGAGTACCTAGGTAGTACTCCGCCATATCATAATGACAATACAAGAAGTCTGTTTGCTATGTAATGAGCCAATTCATGATGTCTTGGTTGTTTGTTCTAGACTATGTGAGGTCAGATTAAAATATTTTGGCAATATTTCTATTTCAAATGTTAAAATGTTGGAAATTTTAAATGGTTCAGATTGGCCTCTGTTGGCTCATTACTGTAAAGCAATATATAGCTTTGGTTCAAGTCTGCTTTAAGCCTTGTTTTCTTATGAAAAGTAAAATTGTTTAATCCTCATTTTTACTGGGTAACATATAAATTTTAAACCAAATAATTTAATCACAAGTAAAAGAATGAATGAGTTATTAACTAACATCTCTTATTGTATTCGTTAAAATAAAATAATAATGCCGAAAAGAAACTTGAAATAACTTTGACAATTACTTGACAATAACAAAAAATCGAATGGTCTCTGTGTAGGGTGGGAACAAAATATCTCAAAAACGAAAAATCGCTGAAAGCTCCAAACTTGGTACTCCGTTTAGATATGTACTTACTACCAACATATCTGACCCTCAAGGAAATGAAAGAGCTGTTGAATTGGCTAAGCTGGCTTCCTACAGGGTAGATATGTTGTGTTTTCGAGGAATAGGATCCTCCTGTAATAGAATCAAAGAGAAGGATCCATAGCAGAGAGAGAAAGACAGTCTACTCACTAGTTTAGGCCAGACTAGAGTGGGAGAAACTGCTTACATACAGCGACGGGAGAGTATTCACCGAGTCTTATAGCAGAGTTCATACAGCAGACACTACACGTCATCAACCTTTCTCTTTACCTCTCACTACCATTCTGTATATTTTAGTGTAAAATCCAGGCAGTTGCTTTTATATTATACAGTGTTCAACTTCACTTCTAGTTTATTCATCTAAACCAAACCATTTACTCTCCTTCACAAACCCATTATACTTCCTATGAGCATTATAATAAGTCCTCAAGATTTCTCTATATGAAGATTATTTAGTGGAATGGCAACGAAAAACCGTGGGAAGCTCAAACTTGATATCCGTTTACGAATCACCACCGCATCTGACAAAGGTCTGGCGATTTTACTAAATATTTTTTCAGTTTTTCACAATTTTCTCAAGAATGACTTCAAGGATTTTCCTAAAATTTGTTACTATCTACACATATGAATGCCTATCACTTTTATTTAAAGCATTTTTCCAGTAAACACGGTACACAAACTAGAGCCTCCGTCCCTAGTTAATTGGCGAAAACCAAGGGAGAAGGAAGGGATAAGCTCAGTAGTAGCGCGCTGGACCAGCAACGCAGAGGTCCCGGACTCGAATCCAATATGCTACCCTTAGATTTTCTATTTTTAGGAGCCTCTACAACTCACTGTACGGTGATGGCCAGTGTTGTCTGTAGCTAAAGAACACTGCTTGGAGGCCGGCTGTGCATTGGAGAAGGCTCCGAGGGGCAGGCACAAAAGATCTTTCAGATCGCCGTGCACTAATCCCCTACAACAATCTAAATAGAGTTAAATTTTGTCTAATATTTATTTATTCAAATATCTACTTTTGTTACTAGAGTTTTGGAAGTTTAAATTTCTACCATTTTACAAGTTTATTAGTACTTAAATATTTTGTAAATAATTATATATTGATAATACTATAGATATACAATACATGTAATAAATAGCATATGGTGCTTGCGAAAAGGAAGGGTTACTTTCAAGGGGGAAACACTCAAAAAGAGTGTGAAAGAGAGAGCGAGACCATTCCCTAAAAATATTTATTTTATAATCAAGGAAAGTGAAAGTATATATCAATTTCTAAAATTTGACCCGCTCGTAACACTTACAGGAGTAAGAGAAATTAAAAATTAATTATTTATTCAATTTATTATTTAACCATATATATATACGTACATTAATAACTTTCTACACGATTAATTAATTAATTAAGCTCCATATAATATTCATTACATATGTTGTATTTCTATAGTATTTATTTAATTAAAGTTTATTAGAAAATTACTACAAATTTAAAAAAAAAAAACACACCAGTCGACCCCAAAATAGAATTTTTGCTTTGACAAAAGTCTGAAATATCTGAATGTGTCCTACTCTAGTTATTGGAGAAAATATTTATTAAATCTTTCTCGCAGTAAAGTGAGTCTATAAAGAAACTGACTGGTCATAAAACTATACTATGAAACTACATGTTAAACAAACGATCAATACAATGCCAAGGTTATTTGAATAATAAATAAATAAATAAATAAATAATTAAAAAATTAATGGTAATTCTTTCTTCTTTTTTTTCTTCTTCTGCCCTAATTAATAAGTTTACAATAGTGAATGTAAATAAATATTTTAAAAGTTTATCAACCAATTACTGAAAAATAATATAATTCTTGTTCTTTCAATCTGACGTGTTAAGGATGAACAAGAAAGCACGTATCTCACAAATATGATGACACGATAATGTGGTACGATAATTTGGGTTTATATTCAGATTAGAGATACGTAGCAATAATATCAATTTTATTTGGTAACACTAATATTAAATACACATATAAAATCTTTTTGTGTAAAACAACTAATGGAATTTTCTCGTAAATGGATTTTTATACAATTTTTTATTTATACGTATTAGACGGTAGTGGGGGGTACGGTTGCTACTCAGCAGATAGTGAATGAGTTTATATTAGTCAGTGCCTCTGTCATTTGAAATCTTATCATCACAGATTCTTCAGAAATCCTCTGAAGAAATGACAAAATTATGTTTCAAATAAAAATTACAGGTTATCCTTGTGTAGTTACCATTCCAGTTTTAAAAAAGAAGATCGATGAACACTTTTTCTGGGAAATTCCGAAAAACTCAGAAACTACTGTTCTTAAAAAGTGGTTAGCCCCTTTATTCGATTCCCCTTGATCGATTTACTTCAAACATGGAATTCTAACAATATGCTTTTATTGTATCCTAATATTATACGGACGATAAAACGAATAATTGAAGAGAAGTGTTATTTTAGGTGGGAAAGTTTAACCTTACCCACAGCGATGGACAAAATTAAAAAGGCAACTAAAAATTAAATTAAAAAAAAATTAATCATTAATCATTAATTTATAAAAATAAAATTAAAAATTTAATCATCCGCTATTCAGCTGATTCATTTAAACGGAAAATTAATTTGTCCGACGACTCACTACTGCTCCAGTACAAAAAGTTCGCTACTTAAGACTATACTTGGACCGACGCCTCACCTCGAATCCACATACCAGACTCAAACGACAGGCACTACTTTAACGTTAAAAAATGCTGATGCGATTATTTCCCAACACTGACCTAACCTAACACTTACTCACAATCCTAACACTCTAACAATCTTCTAACGTACAAAGTGTGATGTGATAGCGATAGCAAGAAAAAAAAGAAGAGATAATTTTTAAATAAATCTAAAAATTACAACTAGTGGTTGAAAATTGGAAAAGGGTCCAGCCAGCCGCTACCTGCAGGTCATGAACCGCGGCAAACCCTTTTTGTATTTCTTTCAAAAAGGGTCAATATACAGTCAAGAGATAATACCTTACTGGCCTACCTGGCCCACCATCTGTTAACAAAGCGTCGCCACCCCGGCCAAATCAGCCCTTGTTAACTACTGACCTCCCCTAGGGTCAATATACCACAAGAGATGTCTTAGTGTTACACGTACTTACACATCAGCGTCGATGTGTGAGTGATGCAAATATAACACGTCGCTCCACTGGAGGAGGGATTCAGTTCGACTCAGGCATCAAACGTCTACATCAGTTTTCAGATCAGAAGTACCGTCTCACATCGCAAGCGCGTCCCTATTTAAGGTTTTAACACTTTACTAACTTCTTTAATATTTTATATTCATTTTATAATTCTTATAGTTATTTACTATTGTGCATCTTAGATTTTCTATTCTATATCTCTTTAAATTATTTGTTAAAATATAGTACATTTTTATAAATCAGTAGTACGCATTTCGAATACCAACTCTCTAATCTCTTAACCTCTAATTAACAATCTCTTACTCTTACTCAACACTTCAACTTCCGGTATCAATAAAACGATACCAATACAAAAGTCATACGTAAACCTATTTGGGCTTACGGCGCACAACTGTGGGGTTCAACCAAACGATCTAATTTATAATAGTCATATCTAAACACTCCAGTCTAAAATCCTCCGCAAAATCGTTTCAGCTCCTTTCTTTGTCACCAATCATACAATTCATACAGACTTACATACACCATACGTCCGTCAAGAAATCCTATTCCGTTACAACAAATTTCACAACAGTTTATTCTCTCTCGTCAATCCTCTTGTCCGTGAACTTACATCCCTCATTAACCCTATAAATTCAACAAGAAGACTAAAACGTCAGTGGCTTCGTGATCAACTTACTGAATAAATTGGAGTTTCACTACTGAGTGACTTCTCCGCACCTGTTTCTATGAATTGTCCACAATTAACAAATTTACTATTGTTAAGCTTTATAACAGTGTAAATATCAATAATAATAATAAAGTGGCAATTAAATTAAATTTTTTTTTATGTTTTAGCAAATTAGTTTTTAATAATTAAAATTGAATAACCAAAAATTTAGTTTTAACATAAAATAAATAATAATTAAGTTTATGTAATGAGAATTAAAAACTGAAATTATCTTACCTTTTCTACATTTTCCAATGTTTTGTGTTTTATATTTTTCACATTTGAGATCCTGAAAAAAAAAATATAGCAATAATCAACAAAAAGGATGGTAAAAAAAAATTATTGATATATTTTGAACAATTAAATAATATAAATTCCCTAAGGAAACATAAATTTTCTTGGTAAATATTACATAAATAAATCTGTTATTTCTTGCAAAAAAGATTTGTTATATTTATGAATATACTAAAACACTGAAAGTTTCATTGTCATATATTTATGTATTCAAATTTATTTGGATTTTGTTAGTAAAAAGGGTGCTTAGAGATCAGGGAAGTTTAGGAAGGCAGGACTTCCGAAGGTATATTTCACTAGACATAAGCTAAAACCCAGTTTTGACCATAACCCACCGGTACTAACATCCGTTATATACCCTGATCCTTATCATACTCAGTTTCATATATGCTATATATATATATATATATATGCATTCTGTTATTATGTAAAATAACATGCTAACCAAAGACCTCCCACAAATAATAGTACCTATACTACCAAAGCATAATCACTGTCAATATCATATTGCTATCCAATATATATATATATATATATATATATTATATATTATATATATATATATATATATAATATATAATATGAGGTTATTAGTGTGATGTGTTTTCCAACAAATTTATACAAAAGTTATTGCTCGAAAAGTCGTGGAACTTTTATGTCTAGTTGTAACCTGATAGCAAAAATATGTTTACATGTATTGAAAGGCTTTTCAGCTTTCGTTATAGTTTTTGTTTGTTTTCTTTTTATTAGTAATATCTACAACTACAGCAATATGTCGCAAGAAGTAAAATTGACGATACAGTTCACTTCTTATATACAGCTTGAAAAAGTAATCAATAGTGGTGAAACTCTTTATCTTTGACTCTCTAAGCCATTTCCGTTTCAACCGAAGAGGAGGATTGTCAGATGGATGAGGCGAGGATAGCTGCTCCGCTAAAGGATTTGGTTGGAGAGCTAGTAGGCTATGAAACTTGGTAACATTTTTTTTATTAAGATCTTGAACAAAAAGGATGTGAAGGTCATTGTGAGTGATTACAAATGTAATAAGATGCATCAAAGACATTTTCCGTGGTAGCCTGCTTCATTTTGTGGTCATCGACCGGTTTCGGGCGTTCGCCCATCTTCAGGATGCGTTTGTCAGACAGTGTGATAACACAGACTTGCACAGACCAAATTCAGTTTATACATTAGAATAGTCTGGTATAAACTAGAGTGTATCAACTAAATTTGCCCGAAACTGGTCGATGACAACTTTAATGAAGCAGGCTACCACGGAAAATGTCTCCGATGCTTTCCAACTCTGCGGAACCAACCACCACAACAAGGAATAAGATGCATTAAGGATTTTATGTAAAAAAAATTTACTTGCACTAATTGTATTCATTTGGTGAATTAATGTTTGTTTGAGCCCCACACTTCTGGTCTGTATATCAGTTTGTAGTCCAAGTCAAGGTAGTCTAGAAAGTAATTTGTAATGTCTGTTTGTATCCTGTCGTTTCAGTCGAGTATGTGGGTTCCATGTTAATCCCTTTCATTATCGCTTATATGTATTTTTTTTATACTTTCTCTTACTCCTACTAAGAAGAGGAAGTAATGGGTTGTGTCAAATTTTGGAAATTTTGAGTTTTCACCGGAAATACTTGTTTTGAGACACTAGAGTACGAGAAAAATTTTAACGATTGGATGCTCTAGCGATGTGTGCTTGTGTGTGTGTGTTAACAAAATGTCTTTAAAAAAAAATCGCAAGAAGCTCAAACTTGGTATTGAGTTTAGATATGTAGTGGAAGGACGAAATCGAAAAATAATAGTTTTTAAAAATAATTTAGAATATTTTATAATTATCTCAAATTAAGAAAAAGATTGACATTCCATTGCAAAAGGGCTAGCCAGGTATACAAGTCCAGTTATTCGTACGGTTCAAGAACAATTATGGCATTGTACTACCCCCTTCTCCTAACATGGGAGGCACTAAACGGACAAAGAGAAGAGATTGTTTTAAGAACAGACTAGTGCTAGAAATCAAGGTGGAAACATCGAAACAACACTTCAGGAATTGCTCTCTTAGTATCAGTGCCAGTTATAAGTTAAAACATAAGAGTTTAGCATCTAATCTAGATTAATTAATTGATTTATACTTAATCGCTGTGATATTATAAAGCTATTTAAATTCAGTTAGAAAATATATTTATTTCATAATCAGTTGTGCATTCTTGATTATATTCTTATATTTTATCTCATACAAACACACAAGCCCTTTTCGCTAAAACGCTCACACCACACGCTACCTATACACACATCTCACCCATAACATTACAGATAGAACAACCATATCAGACACAAAGATTTTGGGCAAAATCCATCAACCAGAAGCTGCAACTTTACTGAATAGTTTCTTTTTTTCTTCAGTTTTTAGCGATTTTCTGGGAAACCGTTCCAAACGATTTTCTTTAAACATCATATACTGTTTAAACATATAAAATACCTGTCAGTTTTATATGAAACATTTACTAAAGAAAATTGAGTAATTATAAGTAATAAGTAATTCCAAAATTTAAGAAAAATCAGTTACGGCTATTGAATGACTGTGGCATAAAAATTGAATAGTCTATTTTGAGAAATGGCATAAGAAAGCTAATGCATCAAAATAGTTATATATTTAGTAAAAAGAAATAAAATAAAACAAGCGAGAATTGAATTGAATGTAATTATACGTAATAATCAAGAATTAATGTAACGTGTTTTAATTCTAAATAAATAAAAACTGCAAAGAATCTAATTGAAAATCTAAGGTAATGTTTTTTTTTACCAGCTAAACTAGAGTTTATCCCAATTCCGAGTAAAATTATCTCTCATCAAAGGGATCATCCAATTTACCGACTTCAACTTAAATAGGTTTTTTTTTTAAAAAAAAAAAACATGCAAAATACAAACACCATCTAATTGATAATTAAAAAAAAATTGTTTTGCTTTCTCTTACTCTTCTACCAGGAGGAAATAGTTCGATCGTGTCAAATTTTCGAAACTAAGGTTTCATCGGCCATAGTGGCTGGGGTCCTTGGACCAGTTCTCTATACCATTCCTACTTACCCTGAGACAATCTTGCCAAAATTGACACTTATAAAAAAGAGATTTATATACTTAACAATTATACGGCCTATTTGGACTTGCGGAGGTATTATCCAGTCATCACAATCCAAAATATTCCGCCGTATTATTGAGGCTCCCTGCTACGTTTCCAATCTCACCCTTCATACTGACCTAAATATTCCTTACGTCTCCGATCTGGTCAAAACTCGATAAAAAAAAACTTCCGCTCTAACCTACTTTCCCATGCCAATCCCTTGGTGTGCTCTCATTATCAACCTAGAACTCTTCCAGAAAATCGCTGGAAGCGTAAGTGGCGCGGGACAAACTAGTGTAAAAGTTATTCAAAATTAATAAGAAACACCTTAACACTTCAAAAAGTACACACGTGTGTATTATTCTATTTTATCGCTTTTACTTTGCGAGTTTGCATTGAAAATTGATGTGTTGAGGTTCAGGAATACGTAAAAGAGGTTTTTAGATATGGGTTTGCGAGTGTAAATCAGCAAAACATAAAAAGAGAAACATGACGCATAAAGTTGAAACTTGGTATTTCGTTTAGATTCTACCAGGAGACGAAACAAAAAAGATTTTGGTCAAAACTGGTCGACCGGAAATACCATTTTCCTGAATACAGTCCATTTTTTGCGGTTTCGTCTATTTACATTAACTAATCATTTATATTAACTACAACTTTTATTTGAAACATTTTTCAAAAAGAAAAAAAAAAATTCATTTAAGGGGAATTCTAGTGGAGGGGTGACGTTAGGATATGCTCTAAAGAGCCAAGTTTAATATAGTATACGGTTCTATTATTTATAAAATATTAAAAGGAATTTAAAATTTTACTAAAAGTCCAAGTTTGAAGAAAATCGGTATACCGGACATACTTTTTGTTGATTAATTTTATATAAGAGGTGAATATTATATTTTCATATATCTGTGAAATTTGTGTATAATAACCATATAAAGAAATAAATCAATCAAAAACAGAAAGTCGTAAGTCAACAAAAAGTACAGAAAGTCGTAAGTGTACACAACCATATTACTTTCTCTTACTCCTAGTAAGAGGAAGTATTGTAATGGTGTCAAATTTTCGGTATCGAGTTTTCACCGGAAATATCCGTTTTGAGGTCCCCTAAGTCCAAAAAAGTGGTTTTTAGCAAATGGTGTGTGTGTGTGTGTGTGTGTGTGTGTGTGTGTATATATATATATGTATGTATGTATGTATGAACAGCATAGCTCAAAAACGAAAGATCGTAGAAAGTTGAAACTTTATATTCCGTTTAGGTATCACCATGAGATCTGACGTTATCTGTCAAAATTCCTCAACCGAAGAACCACTTTACTAGTTGTTTTTTTTTACTCTTTTGCTTTTCTCAAAAACGGCTCCGACGATTTTTTAAAATTTAGTACCCCAACCACACATACAATGAGCTACAACTTCTATGAAATATCTTCTATTGAAACATTTCTCCAGAAAATGCACTCCAGGGCACTTTTGGGGGAAGGGTGGGGTTAGGTTTTCATCTAAAGTGCTTTTTTTCAGTTTATTAGACAATTCTATCATCTAAATAATGTTAATTAAAATTAAATATGTTGTTGAAATTCCTAGTTTGAAAAAATCGGATAACCGGAAGTGCGTTTACTTTAACACTTTACTAAATGATTTTTTTCTCTTTTTGCAAAAATGGCTCCGACGATTTTCTTAAAACTTGCTATATAAACTAAAAATGCAAAGATCTACAACTTTTATTTACAACATTTCTCTGGGAAAATTTATTTAAGGGCACTTTTAGGGGAGGGGTAGGGTTATATTTTTCTCTAAAGTGTTATCACAGTTGATTATACAATTCTATCATCCCAAACGTATATAATTAGAAAGTTATATATATGGCCAAAATTCCGAGTTTCAAGAAAATTAGTAAACAGGAAGTGCGCTTTTACTGTACAGTTTTTCAGTTTTCGACGAATCTCATTAAATTTGGTACACAAACTATAAAAGCTGTCACTTATAATTTGGAGAACTGGAGTAAGAGAAAGTTGTGTCAGTGTTTCACACCAGATTTTTTTTATTATCTTTGATTGCTTAAAACAGATAACATAGTCCCGCAACAGGGCCAAATTTTCGAAATTGACTTCACACCGGAAATATATATATGCATCGAGGTATTAAAAATATGTTATTACCAATGTTAGATAATAATATATATATATATATTATATATATATGTGTGTGTGTGTTTGTGTGTGTGTGGTGTGTGTGTGTTGTGTGTGTGTGTGTGTGAACAAAATTCTGAAAAATGAAAAATCGCGGGAAGCTCAAATTTTGTATTTCTCTTGATATAAACTACTCTAATTTTCGTAATATCGCGTTGTACTTGTATCATTTACTTGTGTGTACTATTATTGCACTAAACTTAAAATTCTATTACAGCTAACCTCGGCATCTTAATAATTAAAACCGTCCCTCTATAATTTTGCTTGCTCTTTCTCTAATAAAAGCGCGAAATCGAAATAGATTAAAAAATAATCTAGGCTAAACGAAATGCCTTCCTTAGAAACCCTCTCTAACTCCCCCGAATTCCTCCCAATTTTCAATTTTCTCGGAAAAAAAATTTCAATATGAGTGATTTATTTTTGAGATTAGTTAGTGGTATAAAGAGCTTAAGAAGAAACCTTCTGAAATCGTTATTGAGAAAATCGTAGAAAACAAAACAAAAATATATAAAAAATGTCCATTTCCGGTCAATCGATTTTTCTTCAACCTTGGAATTCTAACAATATATTTAATTCTCTCACTATATTACGTAAGTGTACACCCGTGCAATATCCTGAACTGGATAAGGGAACGGTTATTGCATAGTGCACGAATGGTTCGGAGTCCCTGAGTGTTTGGGCCAATGGCCAGGACACCAGAAGCCTACGGGTAAGTTTCACAGCTTCCTCCAGGTGGTAATTCACGCAATCAGAAAATGTGCCCTAATGTACCCTTATTTTGGGTATTTTGGCGTGGAAGGTGGCCGATACCCCTGTAAAGAAAGACCTTTATAGACTCTGAATCCTTCTGAGGGATAAGCGACCAGTTACTTCGGAAAAAGCTCAGAAATGAGGATGAAGTGAGAGAAAACACAGTTCTTGAAAATTCTCCCACGAGTGAATCAACCTAAGATTTGTGTGATGGTTATAACCAGAAAAGAACAGAAGCAGTATATGACTGAGTAAAAATAGGCTTCGCAAGCTGACGGGTTTCCTCATGGGGCGATGTAGACTCTGGGGGCACCTGAAGAAGCTAGGCCTGCAGATTCTGTATGGGGATGGATAAGATTGCAAACACCTCCTAACGGAATATCATCCTGAGTAGCAGTTATCAGAGTTGGAAGAAGATATACCAACATAGAAACTTTAGTAGATTGTGATATTTCACAAAGATCTTAATTCCAAAGATTATCCTGTAGTATCACCCTGGCACTGGTGGGGTGGCACAGATCACTTTAGTCATATTCAAAAATATAACAACAACAAAATTCTGAATGGCACTTCAGAGATTTTATGGGACGTTATCGCTTTCTCATACCATTCTAAAATGAATTTCGCCACAAAAATGTTTTAATTAAATATGATAGATGAACATATCTGTAATGGGTAAATGGATTATAAGGAAAATTGTTTAAAATTGTTTTGTTTTAAATCGCAAAAACAATTGGAAAATCCATTCAATAAATAGTATGAGGAATTTTAATGGTTAATTTCGTGTGGGATCCCAGGTGATACTTAAATAAGTTTTAACTTTCTTCGAGTTTTTTATTTTTGAGCTGTGTTACCACACACAGAAAACCTACACACAAACAAACAAACACACACACACACACACACTCACAGGACACTCACGCATACATCATTTTCTAAAAACTAATTTTTAGAAATCAGGGGACCTCAAAAGATTTATTGCTGGGGGAAACTTCTTCTTCTAAAAATAAAGAATTTATTGAAACTATTTAAATTACTAAACTCATTAAAATTTCTAGCAGTACTTGATTAGTGCTCAGAAACCAGATGTCAAATATTTAGATTTCACTTTATCATAGCAAATGGACACTGTCAAGAAATACCTTAACACAAAATATACTTAAATAAATCCATCAAATCTATCAACTATTTATTATTTAATGAATATTTATAGACAAATATAACAACCTAACGTTACAAAAATAAATAAATCATTGGCGTTCTAAAATATTCCAATTAGCTACAGCGTCTATTTTTGATTGCGCAAATATTTGAAGAAGAGCAATGTCCCCTCTTATTGCCAAGCGTGCGCCAGATAACTTAACATTACATATTTATCATTAAAATAGACAGGCTGTATAATCAAAGTTAATTATTTACTTGATAACACAATAGTTTAATATACTCTGTATATATATTTCGCTATTATTACTTACTCTAACTACTAAGTGAGTAACTATTGCGATCGTTTCAAATTTTCGAACCAAAATTTTCACCGGAAGACATGTTTTGAGGTAACCTTGACATACGTATTTTCAGATGCATAAAATATTTTTGAAGATTTATATCTACTCGTACATTTACTGGTTATTTGGCACTGCTTTCTTTTGGCTGCCCTTATTTATTTTGCCGCTGAGATACATTTCCCGATCAATTTCAGAAGGAAACATTGATGACTAATATTTATACTCATGCTTTCTCTATATAGTATACAACTGTTCGCACCCGCCAAATTGAGCGCATTGTACATGCGGAAAGACGATGCGGCCAACTCAATTAAACTGGCATGGGTGTGGCAAGAATTAGACTTTGGGGAGATATCTGCCGTGAAACAAATGCATTCACATTGAACATCTGTGTCTGGCAGCAGAAATTTCAAGAGATAACCTTTAATGTTGCACCTATAATTTTGCAATATATTCATTATAGCACTCACAGTTATGCTTACCTTTTGCTCAATTCATAAATAAATCCTTGTACTTGAGTATAAATAATTCTTTATTCTAGACCAATATAATGCAGGACAGTTTTTATTCCCTAATATTTCATTATTACAATAAAAATACCAACGAGCCACTATTTTTTATAGTGGATAGGCTATCATAAAAGGTAACCGTTAAAGAATTATTTCAAATTATTACTACTAAAAGGAAGAGAAAATGTTTAAGCCAAAATAATCATAAAGCAAAAATAAGAATGGTTTGAAGAACTAGAAAAGTCTGTGGTACAGCACTTAGTGATGAATGTGCCCACCATTGTAGAATAGTTATTATACAAATAATAACATCATTTATCAGAGAAGTAGTGGGTCACACGAATAGGTGGCGACAGTCAGCTTCTCTAACGGATAGTGAACTGTGAAGAAAAAAAAGAAGAAGAACAGCTAGGGGGAAAACGACATCAATCAACTTGTATTTTCCATTCAGGGTAGTTCGTCAACCACTTCGCTCTTCTAACATCCCACTTAACGTCTCTTAATCTTATCTGCAGTTTGATAGAGATTTTTTTAATTTACTGACAACAAAATTCTAAGCAACAAATCATCTTATATGTTATCATCAAAATGCTAAGCAATCTGGATATCATATGATGATGCTGTTATAAATTGGTCATAAATTTTACTGTAATGATTTTGAATTGTGGAAGCATTGTTTTTTTAATTTAGTAATTTAAAGGTTGTGGAAATATAATAATAATAAAAAGTTTTGATAAGTACTCAAATGACAGCAATTCACAATAATATTATGTTCACCCTACGATAAAGTCGTAAAATAAATACGAATTGCAATGTCGTAATTCGTAACATCGCACCTTTAGCCGCTAATGCAATGCAAAGAATACGTAAAGTTTTATAGAACTAAATACAAAACTATTCTTTGTAAACTTATTAAAAAAGATAAACAAGAAGTTGAGCTAAATTATAAACCGATTTAATACAAATTTGGAATTCTAATATAAATTAATATATTTAGGGGTTACAATAAATATAAATAAAATTTGTAAATAACAATAAATAAATAAATAATTTATTTAACAATAAATATCAAATAAATGACTATTAAAGAAAAAAAGTGATAAATGCTTACAAAATAATTAATTAATTTAACTTTACAAGGAAAACATACGGGAAAATCCAAAGCGGCCTGACAAAAACAAACACTCAACTTGCAGAGAACAAGGAGAACAACAACACAGAACTGGATGATTCAGTAGTTGAACTCCTTCATTAAAGTATCGCCATGCCATATCATCTACAATATTTGTATTACTTGGCCCAATTTTTTCCATTTAAGTAAGTCTTTAAACTCTTCACGACTCAAAGTTATTTGCTATTAAAATAACTCAGTATGAACTCATATTAAATAGTAGAAAGCGCAATAGAGTGATAAGTGTTTTCGTCTTCGTTTCTAATGATGAGTGAACATAATCTAACAGCTTTTGAATAGCAATATTTGTTTATGTAAGTGCACAAACTCATCCTATCTTTAAATATCCAACTAATAGATGAACAATTCAAACTGCTATGTGATATTGATTTATATTTAGTATATAACTTATCTTTAATATTATTAATGATTTTATTAATTTTAATTTCTTTATTAAGCAAACTGGTCAAAGGTATTTCGTATGTAGCACAGATATTTGTTCAATCCTTACTTTGTTTTACACGGCTTGATCCCCCCTAAAGGGGTTGCTATTGAGAACCAAGGGCGTCTCTCCACTTTTTCCTATCTTTCCAGTCATCCTCTCGCAGGCCTCGTACCGCCATTTCCTCCTCGATATCATCAACCCATTGAATCGTCGTCCTGCCTCTTCTTCTGTGTCCTCTCGAGATCCATTCTCTAATTGCTCAGATTTCATCCTTCTGACTAGTCCATACCATCATGCCAGCTTCCTTTCCACCATTTTCTCTATCATTCCCTTCCCGACACCCACCATTTCCCTTACTCTATCATTCAGAACTCTGTCCATTCTAGTCTTCTTAAGGCAACTCCTCCAAAAGTCCATCTCCACAACCCGTATCTTTTTTTAAACTTTCTTGTCATAGTCCAGATTTTCGCCGCATACAAAGAAAATGCCCTCAATAACCGTATGGAAAATTCTTTTTTTATTTTCTAAAGATAGCGTTCCGTTCCATAGGATTGGACGAATCCTTGTACCAAAAAATCTCATGTTTCATAACTTCCTTAACAAGTATATATGGATATCTACGGGCTGGGAGGATTAAACATTTATCAATATCTTTTAAATGCAATTTTAGATACATGTGTTAAAAGTTAGATCAAGACTGCTTACTAGATACAATATATAACTGGGTGTGTTTGACGGAAAATTAAAAACTTTCGACAGAAAATAACGTAAAAGCATTTCTACTGTATCAAACATCACGCAACCCCATAGTTGTGCACTGTAAAACATTTTACTCTGGAAACTGCATTGAATATGGGTAACTTGGAGAAGAAGATAATATGTTTATTCAAAATTAGATTATTAAAATTACAAATAGAAAATTCAGCCTGAGGTAAATTTTTTTTAAAATGCTGTACGAGAGATAAAGATGATGTTAGCGTAATATCTAGGTATTTATTGACTATCTCTATTTCTTCTTCTTAATATTTAATAAATGTCAAAACCATTAAAATAAGTGGAGGTCATATTGAACAAAAGGAAGCAATATTAAAGAAAATAAATAATTTAAGGATAAATATAAAATAATGTTTATATTTATAAGGACAATTTATGTAAAAAGTACCAAATGAATATACAAAGCATCAAAAGGTCAAAGAGAATGAACAAAACAGTTAGTAAAAGGTTACAGTGAGAGGGATGAGTGTGTACATTGTTCTAAATATAACAGTAAAATAGGAACTTGGACCCCCCTTTGCAGACGAGCCTATTTGAATGGTAGTTCCGACTATTATATACAAATAATAATACAGGTGTACGAACGTTAATGTTACTCTCTATAGCCGTATTATAAAACCGAACTTATAACAATGTTTAAATAGACCTAACAACTCAACTATTTAGTATACAAACTATATGCCATCCATTAATTCTATAAATAAAACACTTTGTAACAACAAACATGATTTGTAGTATTTTTTGCTTCAGCAAAACGCTATAGAGGAAGTACTGATGGTACATGTTTCTTCATTACCCTGATCTACCACTTCTAATTATTTCTTTTTTAAACTTGAACTTAGGACAGATCCTCTTCTAGAAATTCTCAGGTATCCCAAACTATGTAATGTTAAAATCGATTAATTAATTGCTCGATATTCTACACACCTGACTTACCCTCACATCCTTTACTTACATCTCTTCGCTAACGATTTCCACCTGATCCTACTCTAGCAATACGCCCTTTATAATTCCACCTAAATTCTTTAGAATCCTTTCTTAAAAAATGACGAATAAAAATCAAACGTCATGAATCAAAATACACAGTCTTTACACAAAGCGGAACATTCTTACTCCCTGTCTACTTATATAGCTCACCTATTCCTCCAGCAGACCAGTTTAGATTAGAGTGGAAACGGGATGGGTCATGATTCCAAGCACTATTTCAATGGGTCTAGTATGAGAAACTTCCCCTGGTTGAGGGGCTTTCCCAACCAGTTCTTTTGGAGCAATCATTCTCCTCTGGTCTCAAAGTGTCAAAGATCGCTTAGCGCAATTTGAGGATTGCAACGCAGTCAAACGGCGGGTGTGAGGCCACTTCCTCCTCCTCCTCCTCCTGACATAATCTAAGGCAGCAAGGGCCTTCAGTGCAGCCTGGCTGTCCGAAAAGATGTGAATCTCCCTATTTCTAGGGTCCATTCTCAGATTTTCCCTTCTTAACAATTTATGTAAAAAGCACAAAATGAAAATACAAAATATCAAAAGGTCAAAGAGAAGAACAAAACAGTTAGTAAAAGGTTACAGTGAGAGGAAGGAGTGTGTACATTGTTCTAAATATAACATAGGAACTTGGACCCCCATGCAAACCAACGTATCTGAAAAGTAGTTCCGATTAATATATAAAATAATTATACAGGGGTACGGACGTTAGTGTTACTCGCCAATTGGTCCTGGAATACCGAGGAGTAATTGCCAAGAGGCCTCCTCCGGCATCACGCCATATATATACACCAGCACCATCCTGGTGCCATTTTTGAACCAAATGCCCCTATAGCCTGACTGCGCTTATCCCAACCCTTGATTCATTTCGCCCTTGTTTTTAGGGTCACTTGGAATGGAATGTCAAAGCTGTAGTTTTGGACAAATCTGACCCCAGGCATGTTAATTACAGGCCCTGGGTCGACTGTGAGTATTATGTCCAAGTTTCTGGCCTCCAATTTCCGTTATTCGTTAATCTGTACGCACTGGTCTATGCTTCCACTTGCACTAAAAGCTGCAGCGGAGGCAGCCCAGCAATATCTCCAACGCCATGGTTGGGGTATCTTAAAGACCCCTATGCAAGCAAGCAGCCTAACCTCTGCACATAGCCAGAGTTTTCATGGCTGCCAGTTGTTCCGTTTTTGGCCAACACACTACCGCACTAAAGGTAATGATGGGTACTATTGAACGCGTAAGCAGCCACTGGGTCATTCTGGGACTAAGATCCCAAAAACAAAATCGCGAAATACTCACACAAAAAATTTTTTTAAAATGAGAAAAGCCGCACGCACTTCCAGTTGATTCATTTTGCCCGAAACCTTCGTGTCAGATGTAGTGATAGACGTAATATCAAGTTTTAACTTCCTGTGACTTTTCGTTTTTGCGATATTTTATTCACTCCCTCACCCCCCACATATAAACATAGACCATTCGCTAAAAATAATTTTATCGTACTCAGGAGACCTCATAACATTTATTTTCGCTGAATACTCAATTTCGAAAATATGACACGATCGCAATAGGGAACTTCCTCTTATTAGGAATAATAAGAGAAAGTGAAAATCATAAAAGAAATTAATATAATTTAATTGACTTGTTCTTTAAAACTGTAATGTTTAGCATCGTTTAGTTTTGGGCTGGCCACAAAAAAAGATAGTAAGGGTTGTAACAATGCTACGCTTCAGACTATGTGGGAGTAAAAAGACTTGAATCCTCAACACCAAAACTGACTTTAGTTAGGTATTTCCTCCACAGAGAAGTGCACAACTCAAAATTATCTTTTTTTTTCGTAAAAAGTTAATTAAATTGTGCATTTCTGTGGAGAAAAGACCTAACTAAAGTCAGTTTTGCTGTTGAGGAAGAAGACTTTTTACTCCCACATTGTGTGAAGCGTAGCATTGTTACAGCGGTGACAGCGGTAGGATCTTGGGTTGAGTTCTGGCGGTCCACTGGGTGCTGTATGTGATACCCGGCTGGTTCGGCCAGGAGGATGGCCACTGGTTTCTTTACAGAAGTGTGGAGGTCTCGCCCAAGATCTACAGCCTACAGTAGGGGTAGTGGAGTGGTACAAGTCAACAGTTATGAGTCGCCGACTGTTTGAGAAGGGAGAAATGTTATGTATGTCCCTTCTCGTTGAAATAAATAATATATATCCTGCATATAATTGATTTTTATTACGAGCAGGGGTGAGAGAATTATTCCCATTACACGCCACAAATATATTACAGGGTTAAAGATATTTGTAAATACTTGAGTTTGTGAGCGCTCTGTGCTCAATCAACAAAATTTCTAGCTGCCATTTAAATTTTAACATAACTTATGACGGGTCTCCCAAAATCCCCATAAATTAATTTTTCCATGAAAAATCTTAAATAAACGGGATATGTTTCGATCTGTGCACTTAACAATTCCGTGTTTATAGAAAATCGTTGTAACCGTTTTCAAAAAAAAAAAAAATTCTAAAACAAAATGAAATACCAATTCCGTTAATGAACACTTCCGGTTAACTAATTTTCTTCAAATTTGCAGTCTTACCAGGGATCCTAATTAATGTATCTTAAAATTACATTGTTAGTAAAATCATAAATTCTGGTAAGAAATATTTTTCAGTGAAAAGCTTGAAGTTACAGTTTTCCCGGAACACCCGAAAAAATCAATTTTCATTCAGTTTTAAATAATGTTGGAAATTAATTGCACTAAACCAATATATTTTTATTTAAATCTGTAATTTTTTTTTTTTTTTTTTAATAAATAAATAAAATAAAAATAACAGAGGGGAAAAAATCACATAATGATAGTAGGAAATCCAATTCATATTAAATAAATTATATAAAATAAAATGACTGTATATAATAAACCAAAATACTGTAAACTCATCACGTAAAGAGAACAAGGAATAGATATTTTAATAGAGAAAAGAAGATGGCAGATTTATCCATTAATCCCTTGTATTATATCTGGGCAGAGATGGGAATTTAAAGGAAAGTTTATCCTTAAGAATAACACAAGATAAGGGATTGATTAAGGGATTGATACGTTGTAAGTAAAAGTGTAGACACAATAAACTTAAGGGATTTTACTTGAGGTATTACAGATACTTACAAGCAAATGATGTATTCTTCCTATTTTCTCGTTGTTCTATTCTTTAATCAGACTTATTGTAATCAATTTCTTTCGTGAACAGTTTATAATCAGAATATCTCCCAATATAGTTTTTATTTTGAAATAAGTGTAAGGGTGTTGTGAGGAGATGTTGGTTGTTGATGATGAAAGATAAACACCTTAAGATTGGGTTAAGATATATAATTGATATATGTATATATATATATAACTGCCTGCCAAGGACTTTACACTTTATAGTTTAGAACTGAACTGAACTGACAGACTGACGTGGCTAAATGATATGTACGGAGTGTGAATCAACAGAATGATGTCTGATGTGTAAGACTGAATTCGATAGAATGATGCTCTGACTGTCCATCTCTTTTATATATATACCCTGGCCGAGCCTCTCCTCTCTGTGCGAGAGGGGCTGTTTCTCTCCGCTTGAGTGGATGAGTGGTGGGGGTTTCACCAAACCCCTAAATAAGCACCATTTTTAAAAAAAAATCTAGAGCGAAGCACTCATGCTGCTTTCTCTTAATCCAACTATAAAACTTTATTTACAAATTTGCTTTCAAACTGCAACATTTTTATTATTTAGGCTGGCCATAAAAAAAAAAGGTGGTAAGGGTTTTACTTGTATACTTGAGTGGACATTGTGGGAGCGGTCGGTCGCCAGCTTGGAGCGGTAGAAAAAATTTAAATCTAACTGATAAACTCAAAAATACCTCTAAAATAATATATATTTTTTTTTATATAATTCCAATAAATGTTATATGGTTTTATCTGTGAATGTAATGAGCATTTTAAATTTAATGAAAAACGTTGTAGCCGTTTTCGAGAAAATACCAAAAAAACTCGAAAAAATTATTCTGTAAAGTAGCACTCTCGGATGAACCGGATTCTTCAAATTTGGAATTCTAGCAATAACTGCAGGAGATCTTTATTATCCACACTCTTCTTATTTGACGTAAATATGTACAATCACATGTTTTAACTTTTTTGTGATATTTTTTAATCTTGTAACGGACAAAAGTGTTTATTCATTGTTTTTTTAATTCTGTTTTTATCAGTAAGGTACCTGTTGTTGCATTGATTTTATTTATGATTGTTGATTATTTAAGGACCATAGACGGTGATATATCATTACATATCTATCAAGATTGATCGGTATGCTGTGTTTTCAGCAGCCTAACTAAGTTAAGGCAGCATCATTTATTTATATTTTGTACTTGTAAATATTTATAAATAAATTGTTTCTCTCTTCTAGCAATGCTTTTAATGTATATAAATATTATAATGTGGTAACGCCATACAATGTATTTATTAAATTGGTACTCTGGTCAGGAAAGCATATCTACTCTTTCTCTCCAGAACAGACCAAAAAATCCATTTTCCTGGGAAAAAGTTTCAAATAAAAATTATGGGTATTAATCTGTGTAGATGGTATATGAAATTTCTAGAAAATCATTGGAGCCGTTTTCGAGTAAATCGCGAAAATCTGGAAAAAATATACAATAAACTCGCACTTTCGGTGGATGGATTTTGTCCGAAATCTTCGTATCAGATGCTGTTTAGGTAGTACCTCCTAAACGAAATATCAAGTAAAATAGAAGGAAATGAGCTTCCTTCGATTTTACGTTTTTGAGATATTTTGTTGACACACACACACACAGAAAGAAATACAAACAATTCGCTAAAAACATTTTTATTCGTACTATGGGAACCTCAAATCATGTATTTCCGAATATACTTTGTAAAGTCGCACTTCCGGTTAACCGATTTTCTTCAAATTTGGAATTCAAACAACTGTTGTGGAGATGGACGTCAAAAACCTGGGAGTGAGAAAGATGGAGGCTCCGTGCTTTGGACAGGAATGAGTGGAATGTTATGCTGGAGCTACGACCGTAGCGCCCTACAGTAAGTAAGTAAGCAATGCTTGTAATGTATATTATCAGGTGGTAATCCATACAATATACTCAAATCGTAGTTTAGAGGGAAGCATAATGTAACTATTCCCTCCGAAACCTCCAAAAAAATCAATTTTATCCGATAAATGTTTCAAATAAAAATTATAGGGATTCATTAGTGCGGAGCAATATTCTGATGTGGACGTCAATAAAGGTTGATGATGGGATAATGACTTAGAGATGAATGACTTCATTTTAAATAAGGCTGACTATAGTTTATACCAGACTATCTACAATCAAACTAAATGCAGAGAACTAAAATTGTAATCTAGCAACTTTTACATAATTTAATTATTCATAATTAAATAAACTTTATTCCAAAACTACTGACAATTTAAAAATATTCAGCTTTACTAGTAGATTTGGTACAAATGTAATTTTTATAATTTACAATAATAATGAGTGGAAAAAAATATATTCTTCAAATTTAAAAACTGAAACCTTTAGTGTCTAGATTAGTGCTGGCAATAAAATGATTTTTACTGAGTAATGCAAAAGATATAATCAGCTAATAACAGTATCTTCATCAAGGATTGCTGCAAATCAAGGATGACAATAAATTGGCATTTTTATTAGACTAAAATCGACAGTTACCGTGATTAAGATAAATTATTATCTGAAATAATTCTTCCTGTTGCCAATAAATTTTAAGTTAAGAAAATGGCTGCAATTTCTCTTTCATTGAAACTTGGAAACTCCCGTAACTGACCCTAATACAAGAAAATTCTCGGTGGCACCTATATATTGGTATTCGATAACCAAGTCAAGTTATAATTCTTGATTAATTAAGCCGAACAATCCCCTACTCTAAAAAGGATCTCCAATTATCGACCACCAGATTCTTTGTAAAGTTGTGAGAATTCTTGTTGTGGTTGGTTCCGCAGAGCTGGAAAGCATCAGAGATATTTTCCGTGATATCCTGCTTGTTTTTGTGGTCACCTACCGGTTTCGGGCGTTCGCCCATCATCAGGATGCTTTTTGTCCAACAGTGTGATAACATAGATTTGCATAGAGCAAATTTAGTTGATACACTCTAGTTTATACCAGACTACCTACATCAAACTAAATGCAGAGGACTAAAATTGTAGTCTAGCAACTTTTACATAATTGAATTATTCGTAATGGAATAAACATTATTCCAAAGCTACTGACAACATCATAACATCAACTGAATTTGCTCTGGGAAAATCTATGTTATCACAATGTTTGACAGAAAGCATCCTGATGATGGGCGAACGCCCGAAACCAGTCGATGACCACAAAAAGAATCAGGCTATCACAGAAAATATCTCTGATGTGAGAATTCTCTTCCATAACTAATCCTACATAACTAATTAAGAATCTAGAAGTGTCATAATTGGTTAGAGTGAACCACCTCCAAATTGGAAAGGTGAGCCACCCAATTTATGCGCAATTGATTTACCACGTTGTTTTCGCAAAAGGCTATGCATAGGCAGGTTGTATTAAAATGTGATTACAAGCCACCAAGGGATTCAAAGCCCAATTAGACTTGGAATACCACATATTCCCCACAATCCTAAAAAATCAACTTTTCGGGAAATGTTACAAATACAAATTTTAGATTATTTTCGTACTTTGGACTTCAAGTTTAAAGAAAACCATTGAAGCTTTGTACGAGTAAAGCATCAATAATTTGGTAAAGTCACATTTTCGGTTGGTGAATTTTCAAGGTTCGAATATCAAGGTTGAGCTGTCTGCGATTTTTGATCTTGTGAGATTTTGTTCAACAACATACACACCTACATACAAACATGCATATTATTGGAAATGCCATTTTTGGAATTTGCCATAATCACAATATTTCCTTTTCCAATAAATAATATTTTTCTTAAAAAACAATTTTTTTACTATTACTCTTCATACATTTTGAAACAGAAACTAATCAACAAATACTTCCTCTTACTAGGAGTAAGAGAAAGTAATATATTCCCAAATGTTCAAATAATTAATTATGAACTTCACACAACAAAGGGAAACCGTATGATATAAGACTAAAGTGTGAAACCTACACAATCATGATGTAGCGAGAATAAAGTGTTCTAGTTTTTTATCAATTGTGATGGATGCCAGAAATATATTTTCAAATATATTTTATGTCAAGAAAATGTAACATTCGCTGGCAAAAAGAACTATTCAGGTAGAAGATCACTATTGTCTTTTAGAGTTCATAAACCTGTTAGCATTGTCTACCCCTTCTTCTCATAGAAGAAGATTTGAACGAACAATTAGAAGGCATTCTTTCAGGACAGTCTGCATTCTGCCTTCAAACAAGAACAGTCTGTTTTAGACAGTCAACCAGAACACTTCAGGAATCAGTACCAGTTATAGAGTTTAGCACTTAATCTAGATAAATAATTGATTTATAAACAAAATAGTTGTGATATTATAAAAGACAAATTCACTTATAGAATATATTTATTTCAAAACAGTGGTGTTCTTTTACTTATTTCTAATACTTTTCTCTCTTTCTCAAACTTACACACAAGCCCTTTACAAAACACCTCGCGCCACAAGCTACTACTACAAACTACATTGCAAAACACACACCAACAACATTTCAAAACCAAGACGCCAAGATAGCTGAGTGTTTAAAGACACCGGCCGCAAAATATATTTTTATTATTATTGCACAATTCTGGCCAACGTACCTGGCGTAGAGCGCCAAAATCAGTGGCTAATCACTTGGCCTTGCCAAAACTATAGGCAAGTTACCGTCCCTCCAAGGAGAGGCGGACCTCTAGTTATCCGTCTAGTCCTCCGTTCAACCGCTACTTCCCGAGCTAACACAACAAAGTCTTTAAAATTTTGGGCACTTTTTATCAGTTCTTGACAATCTCCTTACCAGTTCTCTTCCCTTTATTCTCAGCTTGAATTCCATTTGAATTCTAGCCTGGACGAGGAGAGGACACCGAAAGAGAACTGATGCACCGTGTGACGCTCACCGCACTCACGATTCGGGGAATCTTTCAACCCCAGCTCATGAAGCTTTGAGTTGGAACTCCCTGAAATATTGTGTTACAGTCTGGAATGCCATTTACGAATATTGTAGTACTGGGTTTGATTCCCAATCTCGGCTTTGGATTTTAATTGAATATTAATGAGTAAATATAGCAAAGTATGTTTTTGTTATCCGCCACCGTCCACGACCCCTAATCGTTAGCTGGACGTAGAATACGCCTGAAAAAATTGTCATTACTTTAATTAATTTGTTTGTTTTTTTTTTTATTAGAAATCACATATGTTTTAAAGTTGTAATGAAATCGATCGTAGAAATAAACTGTATTAAAATTATGATTTGACGCCTCTTCATCATCCTACAGCTATATCAAGAAAATCATTCTTATACATACAAATCCATTCGTACAACCAACAATAATGAACATGTAAGTTGAAAAAAGTTACTTATTTACTTTTTAAAAATTCCACCTACGTATTTGGTGTCGTGACGCAGACGGATAGCAACATACTTTACAATATTATATACTACTCATATTAATATACCGAATAAAATCTAAGACCAAGGCTGGGAATCGAACTCAGTACCACAATGCACTACAGCTTGGCGGCCCAACCTCTAACCACTCAGCTACTTTGGCGCTTATATAAGATGCATAAACAAATACAAGACATAGTTTAGAAACACTAATTTAACTGAAAACTATAACTTATTTTGAACCTATATGGAATAATAATTGCAAATAATATATAAACATATTAGAATACCAGAGTAAACCTTGGTATTTATACTGCTGGTATCTGTGGTTTACCGAGTGGGATTCCATTTAGTGGAAGTGGTAGTTAAATCTCTCAGTAATCTCTATGTCTACGATAAATACATATTTCATTAATGCTATTTAAATAAATATTCTCTTTGTAATCAGAAGTATTGAAACTTTACTAACACTTATTTAAAAGTAAACAGAAATATCTATAATTTATGTTATCTTTCAATGAAGAGAAATCTAATATTCTATAGCAATATATCACGAACAATACACATAAAACACTATCTTGTAATATAATATAGTTCGATAAGAGAACAATATATTCACTGCTTGTTAGATATAATATCGATAACATGTAAATTTAATGTTTAGAGTAAGTTACGTAAAACAGCTGGCTATCCAGTCTACAAAAAAAAAAAAACCGAAGTTATAGATAATGGCCATATAATGTTTCAATATCAATATTATTACTCTATCTTATACTAAATACAAAAAGGAACTTTCTTTATTGTAAAATAGTTTTCTATGCTTCCTTTATAGAACTTTCATAAGTCTCAAACTGTACTCCAAACTACACAAATGCTTTCATTAGTTTTATGATATTTTAATGAAACTTCATATTCAGTTCAATCTGTAGTAATAACCGACCGGATGTTATGATCTCTCTTTCAATTTATTTTTTAGGAAGATGGAATATAATAGTTATCGGACACACACTGTTTATATTTCTTCTATTACGATCAGTTACGGATTCTTACAAAACTATGTTCAGGTAATAAAAGTTCTCTAAACTAATATGTGAATAAATAAATTTGGAATCTAATTTTATACTATTATTTGTAACTATTGATAATTAATTACATTTGTCTTCAATAGATGAAAGATGGTAATAATTAAATTTACAAGATTCAATTATAATCTGAATAAGGTTATTTTTTTTTACTACTAAAAATGTGATTCGACAATTTTATTACTACAACTTCTAAAGAATCTTCATGTTGTTTCCCTATTGTTTTTACTTGTTCTAACTATTCTAATTACATCTGGTATTTTATTCGTCTTAGCATGCATATTTATAAGTTTTCCTGACCGGTTTCGGATTTTCATCCATCAACAGAGCAAATTCACCAAGTTCGTGTAGAGTGTTCACTTCAATTTAATGTTTCTGTTACACTATTCTAATTACATTTCTAACCGATATTTTTCTTAAACATATAAATACATATCTCTTACGAATAAAAGTGGTTGGGTTGTGGTGGTTGGTTCCGCAGAGCTGGAAAGCATCAGAGCCATTTTCCGTGGTAGCCTGCTTCATTTTGTGGTTCTCACCGGTTTCGGGCGTTCGCCCATCTTCAGGGATGCGTTTTTCAGACAGTGTGATAACATAGACTTGCACAGAGCAAGTTTACACACACTATATTTATTTGAATTTTTTATTAGAATTATATTTGTTTGATTAAAGCGTGAGTTTTATCTGAATATAACTATGTCATATTAAAGCGCTCTCTACAGTGTGTTTCAAAACCATCCTTTAAAAACCTTGCAACGCAGTTTAAAGTTAAACCCCCAATTCACAGATTCTCCAGAAGCCTCAAAAACTGATTTAAATAAAAGAACGAGCCTTTATTGTTGTAGTGCGTTTATGGGGGGAAAAAAACAACAGACGTATATCAGAAAAGGGCTATTGGAGAAGATTTGCTAAGCACTCCAAAGTGAAAAAATAAAAAAAGTTATAGATAATGAGAAATGAAGCACATTTGGGGTTTGGATGGAGTGAATTTTAGAAAAGATTTTCACCTAGATCGGTCAGGGACAAAGACCGATGACAAAAGATAATTACAGGGGGCAATAAAGTAAAAAGTAAGTAAAGTAAAGTAATGCCTATTTTTTCAGGCGGGCTTAACGTCTAACTACCAAATTAGGTGACGTGGACGGGGGCGGAAGCACCTACTTTACTGTTAACATTTTTCATACCAATATAAAATTTAGCAGTTATACGCGGGACTCGAACTGGGGTCCTCCCACTTACTAGTCCATGCTCATAACCACTACACCAACACCCGCCCCCTACAGGGGGCAATATCTTTGCACCATACACAAAAAGTGCTGAGGGCCAGCAAAAGAATGAATCGAGAGAAATGAAAAGTTTGTTCCGATACCGGCAACTTGAGAGTGAAGCTAAAAGCTAAGGAATGTTAACAATACTATTATTGATTACTCCTTATTGGCGTGAGGAAGAGGAAACGTGCATATTGGCGTGTTGTTATGGCATACTTGAGGGAAATCTAAAAAAGCCAGATTCCCATAAAAACAACTAATAGTTATCACAAGAGATTAAAGGGAAACTTTTACACAATGAGTTCAGATTTGCCTACAAGAGCGCAAGCGAATGTAACTAAACCAGTTGTAAGCCACTCTTAAAACAATTTAAAAAGGGATATAAAACTGGTAAGAATGTAACATAACCTCTAAGAGAATGTTGTCTATTGGAGCTAGGAAGGTTACTTTCAGAAAGGAAAAAGGAAATGCTAAAATAGATAAAAATTGAATGAATTGAACTTTTTGCTGAACTGATATAAAAATTTACAGACAAAAGTTAAATTTAAGTACTACTACTTCACTTTAATACAATTAATAATAAATTTTAGCAATTTCATCCAAATTCTAAAATTTATTTGATTGAAAGGTGGTAAAACTATAATTTTTACTTTCACTTAGTAACAGGAAGTATTGCGATAGTTCAAATTTTCGAAATGACTTTTCACCGGAAATACATGTTTTTTAAGATTAATTGGAAGTGCAACTCTACAGAATAGGTTTTTGAATTCTTTCGATACTTTCCGAAAAGGGATACAACGATTTGCTTTAAACTTGGTCACTGCAAAGGCAAATACGTATCATTTTTATTTGAAAGATTTTCGCCAAAAAAATATAATGTAACGCAGCCACTGGTGCCATCTAGGAGAGAAAGCAGATACCACAAGTTCTCCTAGTGGCCGCTAGGAAGCGCTGGCGGCGCGCTGTAGCTCTTTCTAGAAGAATCGAGAAAGTTCTACACCCTTCTCCACTGCTATAAATGGAGAACAACAGCTCGAATGAAGTCAGTCTAGAGAGTTTCTTGTTACAACCGGAGTGTACGTTTGTGAAAAGTGTATAAAAAGTGAACAAAGTGAACTTTTGTGGCTTAAACTGTGAATTAATTATTATTAAGTGTTGTATATATAATTTATTGCGTAAAACAATAAAATGGTGTTTTTCTTATTGAAGTTTAGAGTATTTTACCTAAACGAGCCCACTTAAAAACTAGTTGCAGTAGCTAATTTAGAGGGAAAAACGTTACAATAATTTTAAATTTAAACTGTTGCTACATAGTCTAAAGGCAAACTAATGCTGCCCTATCTCTATTTTTTTTTTTTGAAGGCCAATCCAACTAAACGTTTGTAAACATTGTAAATTTAAACATTTTTTTTAGAAAATTAAATTATATTAATGTGAGTAAGAGAATGTCGTGTGAGTGTTTCACACCAGATCTTTTTTTTTATTCTCTAGGGATTAAAAGTACATCTTTAACCAATGATTTTAATGGAATAATTGTCACATTTTTCTACTGCTGTAGAAAAACATTTATTTCGGGTAAAGTGTGAAGAAGAAATAGTAATTTTTTTTTTTTTTTTTTTGGGGTGGTGAAATGCATTTACGCACGCCGTGCCGGACTCCCGGAGACTACCGGCTAAAACACCCCCCTCTGCTTGGACCTAGCCTGGATTCGCCGATTCCAGCACTACATCAGGCTAGGCCTCTGTCCTATCCCCCTAGGGGTTCCTCTTTTCCAACTCCTCCAGATCCTGCTTCTTTCTGATAAGAATTCCCCTCACGTATGCCGCTGTGTGACGCCAGCTGGTCTCACTGGATAGCATCGTCTTTACCAGCGTGTCTGGAGTCTGCCGTCCTATCAGCTTCTCCAGGTCCCACCTCGAACGCTGCCACTGGTCACACGCGAAAAAGGTGTGCGAGGCATCATCTTTACACCCCGGGCAATAGAGGCACTCCTCCTCCTCAGCCTTCCCCATCCTCTTCAGGTAAGCCCTGAAGTATCCATGACCGCTCAGGAGTTGGGTGAGATAGAAGTCTACCTCACCGTGCGGCCTTCTCACCCATTCCTCAACTCCCTTAATCAGCCTGGCTGTCCATCGACCCCGATGATCATCCTCCCAGGAAGCCTGCCAATGGAATATTTGCAAAGGAATAATAATAATAATAATAATAATAATAATAATAATAATAATAATAATAATAATAATAATAATATAAACCAACTACCCAATGATATTAATTAATTTGATTGCAAATATTCCTTTGCATTTATTAAGATTTTATCAGTCTTCTCCCTTGGGTTGCCTGCCTCGTAATTCTAATTCTTCACAGACGGTGCATGTCAATGAAGTGTGTCAAATGTAAAGACATATATTTCAACAGACAGAAAAACATAATAAACAGAAAAATCATCTTACTAGAAAGTAAATTTTCCAATTAACGGAAATATAAACGATGGTCCTCAATATAGTACAGATGATTAAACCATACTATAAAAGAGTGGAACGTGCCTTTTCAAAACGTTCCTAAAATCGAGATTAAGAAAAAATATTTCGAATAACAGTAATTATACCAATTTAACAAAAAAAAATCGTTGGGAACAGCTTTCGAAAAAATGCTGTTTGAGTATGAATAGCAATCAAAAAAATGATATAGTTAAACGGATTTTTTATTGAAATCTTTAGGTCATATGGACTTTGTGCTAAGGGTTCTTCCTCTCTACAAGCTGTTTACACGATAAACAGCGATAACAACGCCATCATTCTGCACCCCTTAAGAGAATGGGTACTGCCTGAGTATCTTGTTATCGCTCAAGCGTTTGAAAGTGTCTGAGTGAATAAAAGCGAGAGCTCTAAGTTTAGCGGTCTTGGTTCCTAAGGCCAGATAAGTGATCGGGAACCATCTGACAATCAATAAAACTCATTTGCCCACTTCATTAGACTGTTGCGCAAGGTTTTTTTAAAATATATATATACAAAATGAACTAAATATATAGTATATATAAAATAATAAAAAATGCATATATACTCACTATATAATATACGCGTATATAATATTATCTGTTTAAATTGACTCCTTTTTTTTAAATTGGCAATCATGAACTTTCGATCAATACTTTTATTGTAACCATTTAAAGCAATCGATTCGAGATATAGTGAATGTGTAAACGCATAAATTATAACTGTCATATAATTTTGTTCGCCCAATTAGTTAGAGGCTATTATTTAAGTTCTGATGATTTTAATTATTACCAGAAAAAAAAAAAAAATTGTACACAATCTTCTGGTCTGACAGAATTCAGAATTAATTAAATTATTTTTTAATTATTAACTAGCTTAACACTAAATACATAATAAAATATATAAACATCAGAGACATTTTCCGTGGTAGCCTGCTTCATTTTGTGGTCATCGACCGGTTTCGGGCGTTCGCCCATCTTCAGGATGCGTTTTTTAGACAGTGGGACAACACAGATTCGCACAGAGCAAACTTAGTTTCACACTAACAGTCTTAGTCATTTTACAATTTTTAACAATTTATTTTAAGATTAACAATCTTAATAATAAAGTATGCCTTAACAAAGGGGTAAGATTAAATCAAGAATAATAGTATATAGAAATCATTACAATAAAAAAAGTAATAGTTATAAGTTGGAGAGAAAATTAATTTAAGAAAAAAAAAAGGGAAAAAGAGAAAGCGTGATAAAGAGATAATAATAATCACCACAGCAAACAGCATAAGAAGTAACAATTAGTTTGGTGTCTATTCTAACAAGGAAGGCAACTGCGGTCCAAATGAAAACAACACTTAGCTCACAAGTTCACTATAAACTGATTAACAGTGGTATACCTCAAAACAAATCTTAATTATTTCCGTTCTAATTTAGTTAAGAAATTATCTTTTTCACTGTTAAAATATTTTCGCCATTATAGTCGTGATGAAGTACACTGTTTTTATAATTACCAATTAAACACTTTATTTAATTAAATGTAAATTATAGGATCTATTAATGTCTTTTTTTCCGTATTTACCAAAACTTACAACTATCCGTTATTTGTTTCAGTAGTATTTATCAATTACATTCTCCTTTCATTCTAATCCACTTTGATTGAAAGAAGTTCTTAGTTAGAACAAATATAGTTTGCTTCGTAAATAACAATTTTTTTTTATTTTACTTAGAACACCCTTTTTAGAATGTAGACGCTACAGTCTAAGCGTATTATCTCCAACCCACGGACCTAAGGGAATGGACTAACAAAGTTGAGTGCTTCTAACCCTTATACACTCTATGGAAAGGATAATATTACTGTTTTTGTGTAAGCAATAAGAACCTTTATGTTTTTTCAATAGAAACCAATATTTTTTGATCAACTATTAATAAGATACGTCTTGATTAAGGAAAAATTATTTGAGGAAACTAAAGATTTCAGCAATTTAATAGCCTTTCCAAGCTGCTTTGATGATAAAATGCCTCTTATGTAGGTACTTTAATCCAACCATCTAATACAACAGCGTGTATATACATACATACATATATACGTGAATAAGTTATCAACATTAGTCAATTAATTGCTAGATGTACCAACTACTCTACCGTCTTCAGGACTAGAGCATAGTGTGGCAAGAGGTTTAAGGTGAGCAGATTTTAGATTAGTTAGATTTCTTAGGCGGAGCTTAGTGCACTGCAATCTGAAAGATTTATCGTGTCCCGGAGCCTTGTCAATGCATTGTCGGCCTCCGGAATGTGTTTTCTCGATACAAACAACATTGCCCATCACCGGGCGGTGATGTAAAGGTTCCTAGGAAGAGTAAATCTAAAAGCACAATTGTTGGACTCGATTCTGGACCTCCGCATGGGAATCCCCGCGCGCCATCACTGAGCTAATCCCTAGCCGATGGATTTTAGGTTGAGCCGTGGCTGTTCAATAAGTACGTGTTTGTAAGTCCATATCGGTGCAAGAAGGCTAGGCACAACCGTCATGTGTTTTGCAGTGATAGTTTTGACACTTATCAAGTAATCTAGCTAATAATTAACTTCACTCGTTATTGATATCACGCAATTGACTATGACTTGTGAAGAGGTTCCAGGAACTCTCTTGTCAACAAAAGTCCAACATACTGCAGAAAGATCAGATAGCAATACAATTCAAGAAGAGTACAAGAAATATAATCAGCGAAAGTGGAGGTATTCAGTTGACCTAAGTGAGTAAGTTCAATGATAAAGGAGAAAAGCCTTATGTTACTCCAGCTTGGATAAGGTAGACAGAAATTAGAGAGTGCTTTGAACTACCTCAAGAAATCATAAGTATTGCTTGAGTATGGTTGAAGTGTTAAAAGAATGCTTTTAAACTTCCAAAACAGACCTTCTTCCTGCCATTTAAGATCAAAAGTCTGTAATCATCCAAGAATATTTCACCGCAATGCTGTTTAAGCTCAAGTGAAAAGACGATGGTGTCCACCACATTGGACCAAAGGGATGGAATTAAAGTATTGTAATAAGATGAAGAATGTTGCAGTAGCATTCCTATACCGATTATTTTTCCCTTTATTCCTTTTGTTCAAAGAATTTAAATGGGTTGAAAAAGGTATAAACTCGCTAACAGCGTCTAAGGCTTAAGAAAAAAAAAAAAAACAAGCTTCCCGATTTCATATTTTTTGGTCAATAAAAAAACTATAATTTCGCTGAAGTAACTTTTAGATGGTGTTTAATAAAAAATAAGAGAAGGTAAAGATATACATGAGTGGGCTCAAAATATATAAATATATAGGAAAATAAAAATATGAGTATATACATTGAATGAAAATACTCAGTAGACTTTATTTAATAATATAATTTGTGAGCGAAATGGGAAATTAAAAAATTATATAAATTATATGGAAAAAATGAATAAATAAATTAAATTTAAAAATCGGGAAGAAATAGTAATTGTCCCTTTTGTGGCCGCCACTGCACAAGAAGCAAGAATTAGACCGAGCCCAAAAGGTCAAAATGTAATAATTTTTTGAGTGATTTATTATCACTCTCAAGAAGCCAAAGCAAAGGGGGAAAAAGAAATAATCATTTTTATTTTTCTGGAAAAATTTATTTTAAGGTGTTTCCCGAGGAATATGTGTCGTCAAATTTCAAATGTTTTTGAAGATGTTCAACTGTCGATATCTTTTAGCGTTTAATGTAATCTCATTCTATAGCACAACTTAGTAAAATATATCAAGTTTAAAGTCAATTTTGCCAATATTTACTGCAGTGAGAGAAAGTCCTGGAAGTATTATACACCAGATTTTTTTTTTTTTTAATTAAGTTAGGCAGTCAAATTTCTAAAAACAACAGTTGCGGACTTAGTTTTATTCCAGTCCTTTCTTGATCCATAAAAATTCAATTTTGAACATCTACGTAGATCACATTAATTATTTTTACAGAAGCTTAGAAAAGGTACAATATGAAAATTATGCAAAACTTAATTTAAAGTCGATAGTATATCTATTAAACTAACGCTGGCAAAGTTATTTATAAATACCAGATGTAATATAGGAGGGCTATATCTATAAAAGAGATATTGATATCCATACCATCGACTCTGTTGAATTGAAAGGAATTCAACATAGTACTAAATGCTATACGACACCGTTATTATAGCATAAATGTATCAAGATTTCTCAAGCCAACCAAAACTGTCTGTCACGTAACTTATAAATAGATAACTAATATCAGAAAATACATTTCAACTAAACTATTTGCATTTATATGTATCATAATATAATAAAACTGCAGTGTGAAATTTTTGTACGATTTTTTTTTTCTTACGATCGATTATTATAATTATAACTGACAAATCTTCTTCAAACTAGGAATTTTTATTATACACTTAGTTGTACTTATTGAAGCATGAATTTTAGAATAAGTGTGGTTTAAATTATCGGGTTTTTAGGTCATAAGGTCTACCATTATCAACACGCCATTATCAATAAGCTGCAAAAGTAGTTAGAGGTTTAGCTTAGTATCAAAGGTAGCCCAAAATGCACCTATAAAACCATTGTGATGGATGCAAGAAACTTGAAATAATATTAAATTATAAAAAAAATCAGAAATGTGACATTCCCTTCCAAAAGGGCTAACCAGGTATACAAGTCCAGTTACTGGTACGGTTCAAGAACAATTATGGCATTGTACTACCCCTTCTCCTCACAGGGGAGGAATTGAAGAAACAAAAAGAAGAGATATTTTAAGGACAGACTTGTGCTAGAAATCAAGGTGAAAGCATCAGACCAGTATCCTATACCAGTATCAAGTTATAAGAATTTATTATAAGATTTTATTGTGAGTTTCAAAGTACTTAATTTCTCTTAGAGAATATATTTAATTTACTCTATCAGTGTGTTCTTAATTATTCTTATATTCTACCTCAAACAAACATACAAGCCCTTTTCGCTAAGACGCTCACGCCACAAGCTACCTATACACACATCACACCAAAACATTACACCATTTTCTTCTTGCAAGTGTAGTGGAAGAACGAAGTGGAAAAATAATAGATTTTAAAAATAGTTGAGTGAATTTTGACAATATTTAAGTGAAGCAGTTTTGGAATAAATAGTGAATTTACCTTCAAAGAGTGTATTTAGAGTCAGGTATTGAAATATAACGTCATTGCAATTAAAGAAACAAAGGCACAAGAACCCGTTAGGCCAACTCTTATGTAAAAGAAAATCACCCGCTAGAGAGGGCATTCCTTCAAGGAGTTTTGTGGTAGACACCAAGGAGAACGCATCAGAATTGTGCCAGTTTAAGTTATAACATAAGAGTTTATTCCAATTAAATTCAGTATAATTATAAGCATATTATTGTGATATTTTAAAGTAACTTAATTTCACTTAGAGAATATATCTTTTTCAAAAACAGTGTGACTACTTTCTTATTACTAATACTTCTCTCTTAAACATTTATACTTACAAGCCCTTTTACTAAACCGCTCAAGCATTACCAACACAACATCACACCAATTACATTTCACAAGCTTCTAGAAAAGAAAATTTTCGGGTATTGTTCAGAAAGCAGACACTTATCTATTTTATGTTGGTATTCTAGCAGTACACAAACAAACTAAAAACTACACTATAGAGAATAAAACACAGTATAGTGCAGCATTATTTGCTTGAATAAGTCCCTTTCAGCATATCGTTGGCGCCACATTCACAAAGATATGAATCTAGGAAAGCCCCTTATAATATCCCACATTGCGTTTTGCGCAAGGGCCCACAGTCTTTCTCTGAATAACTGAGTCTAACACTTGTATATGCAATGGATATCCCAATGGAAATAGGATATAAACTTAGAAGAGGGAAAATAAATAGACTTAGACATTAGGTTTAAAGGAGACAAAACAGTATAATTTAAGAGCAAAGGTCAAATATTGAGATACAAAAATAAACAACAAATATCCAACAAAACATTGTCAAAGATACAAGAGGGCGTCCGCTTTCTGAGAACAAGACCTGAATTTTCAAATAATACTAGTTCAATTTGTTAATTGTACTGGCAAGCAATTTAGAGACAAATTTTTATAAAATCCATTTTCCAGAGAAAAGTGTTTCAAATAAAAACAACAGACATATATGTGTATAGATAGTTAGGTACAGGTGGAACTTTTAAAAGAGCGGCAATCAGCGAAATTAGAAAAAAAAAACACCTTTTAAATAAATTAGATTATAATAATAATTGCGATAATGAAATATGTCCGACATTATTCTCAGTACTTTTCTTTTAATTTTAAAATAGAAAATGAGATTTATAATAAAATATTCATGTAAATTAACCTTAAAAAAAACAAAAAACATTCAGAAGTGTCATACTTCAGGTTAACGGATTTTGACTGATATCTTCTTGCACATCCCAATTCAGTATCTAACTGAATATCCAATTCAAGCCGCCATTTTCGTTTTTGAGTTATTTGGTTATAGTAGGACGCATAAGAGAACGAGGTCATACACTAAAAACATTTTTTCTCAATGCATTAATTTCCTGTGAAAACTCTATTTCGAATATTTGAGCTTCTCTAGTCGCATTATTATGTCAAGCAACTAAGACAAGTGTATGTACGTATAATTCAATGTAACATTTATCCAGTTTTATATCTTGAAAAAAATATGGTGTGAAACACTCACAACAACTTTCTCTTACACCAGTTCTAAAATGATAATTGATAAATTTTAGTGTTTTGTACCAAAATTTGATGAAATTCGTTGGAGTTCGTCGAAAAATGAAAAAAATGTTCAGTAAAAGTGCACTACCGGTTTACTAATTTTCTTCAAACTTGGAATTATGGCCTCCTATTTATTTCTAATTAATTTTGTTTGGATGGTAGAATTGTATAATCAACTATGACAGCACTTTAGAGAAAAATATAACCCCACCGTTTCCCCCAAAAGCCCCTAAAAGGAGGTTAAATGACTTCACCAGTAAAAATGTTTCAAATGAAAGTTGTAGCTCTTTATATGTGTAGCAGATATACTAAGTTTAAAGAAAATCGTTGGAGCCATTTTCGAGAAAATTGCATAAACGTGAAAAAAAAACAACTTAGTAAAGTGGTACTTCCGGTTGAGGAATTTTGATCGCTGACCTACTGTCGGATCCCATGATGATACGCAAACAGAAAATCAAATTTGAACTTTCTGCGATTTTTCGTTTTAGAGCTATGCTGTTCACATACGGGTGTTCCAAGGTATATTCATAACGACTTTTTATCAGAAACTAAGATAGCTAGAAAAAAACTAAAAAATACATGTCCCCGTAGTTTTTTGTTAGAAATCCAGATTTAATTTGCAAATTTGTTTTGGGGCTTCCAGAAGCGAGATACAGGCACCAACTACATTTTTTCAAATGGGGTGGTGTGGTTTTTATTTAAGAAATAGATTGCACTATTTTTTTGTAAATAAAATTTACTTGGACGGTTTCTTTCTGTGAACGATATTTTACAAGTTATGAATGAAAACATTATTCTTATAAGAAATTTCAAAATGATAAAATAACGGTTTTTTGATTGAATAAGAAGAAAAGTACTATTTTATTATAAATTTTACTCCTCATTAATTCAGATCTCGCTCGAACTGGCCTCCATTATTAGAGATGCATGGACATGCCCTTTCCTGCCAGTTGTACCTTACGGCCAAAGAAATACGTCTCTAATAGTGAAGGCCAGTTCGAGCAAGATCTATAATTAATGAGGAGTAAATTTATAATAAAATAGTACTTTTCTTCTTATTAAATCAAAAAACCGTTATATCATTTTGAAATTTCTTATAGGAATCATGTTTTCATTCATAACTTGTAAAATATCGCTCAAAGAAAAAACCCGTTCAAGTAAATTTCCTTACAAAAAAATTGAGGAATCTATTTCTTAAATAAAAACCACACCTCCCCATTGAAAAATGAAGTTGATGTCTGTATCTCTCTTCTGGAAGCACCAAAGCAATTAAATTTGGATTTCTTTTTTTTTTTTTTTTTTTTTTTTTTTGTAATTTTATTTGCCATTTACCATCTACAAAACAATGCAATCAGTAAATCTGATGAATGATGCTGTGGACGTGATTGGCTGGAGGAGAGAAGCTGCCCACTGGCAACACTCCCGCTTCAGTTGGTTATTAATCCATGAGATGGTCGCGGGGCCAGCAACGCCTCAGCCGCCGTGGGGGGTTGTCCGGAATAGCTATGGAGGCGAGATTTTGGATTAGAGGATTAGAGCATAGAGAAAGAGAGTTATGGAATTTTCGGTATTTACTTTTAGCTGTTTCAGTCACGTAGGGTATGTTGAGATCTTTATGAAGAGAAGAGTTTGAAACGTAGAATGGAGCATCTGTAATTTGACGGAGAATTTTTGATTGAAAGGCCTGGATTTTTTGTGAGTTTGAGCGTTTGGTTGAACCCCACAGTTCAAGTCCATAAGTCCACATTGGTTTAAGTATGGTGTTGTATAATAGTCGTTTATGTTCTATTGGAAGTTTCGACCGTCTGCCAATTAGTCTTAGTAACAGTTTATTCCGTTTGTTGAGTTCCAGTCTTTTTAGTTTAGTATGTGGGTTCCATGTTAGTCGTTTGTCGATATACATCCCAAGGTAGCGAACTAAATTTGCAGGAGAAAGAGGTACAGAGTTAAAGCTGACTGGTGGAGAAGTATGACGTCGCAGAGTAAAAGTGATGTGTTGACACTTCTGAGGGTTAAATTTTAATCGCCATTTTTTGGCCCAAGGTTCAAGTATGTCTAAGTGTATCTGTAAGTGAGTGGAAGCTGTTACAGGGTCGGAACTGGAAGCAAGAATGGCGGTGTCGTCAGCGTAAGTGCATAGTATTGTGTTAGTGTGAGTCGGTATGTCTGCTGTATATACAGTATAGAGAAGAGGACCAAGTATACTACCTTGAGGGACGCCGGCTAGAGCAGGAGAGTAATCAGAAGTGGCAGAGCCACAACTAACCTGAAAGAAACGGTCTGTAAGATAAGATTTCATAATTAAGTAGTAAGTAGAAGGAAGATTTCTCTTTAACTTCCACAACAGCCCCGGATGCCATACTCGATCAAAGGCTTGAGCCACATCAAGGAAGGCCCCGGAGCAATATTGTTTCCGTTCGAGAGAAGAAGAAATGGCATCCACTACTCTATGGCATTGGTGTATGGTACTGTGTTGTTGACGAAATCCAAACTGATGAGAGGGGATGACATTTGCAGTTTCAAGAATAGGACAGATGCGTTTTAGCAATAATTTTTCTAACAGTTTCCCCATGATCGGTAACAGACTGATGGGCCGGTAAGAGGATGGAAGATGAGAAGGTTTATTTGGCTTGGGAATCATTTTTATGACTGAAAATTTCCATAATGCCGGAAAATATGTAGTTCTCAGTACTGAGTTAAAGATGTAGGTAAGATATACTATTGCCTTTTGTGGTAGATGACGAAGAATTTCTGAAGTTATTAAGTCAAACCCCGGAGATTTTTTCTTTGGTAAGGATTTTATTAAATATTTTACCTCAGAAGGAGTGAACGCTTTTGGAGGGAGACAGAGAGGCAAGGCGGTATCTAAGTCAGTTAGTATTTCAGCAGAGTGTATGTCGTCACTAGTGTCTGGATGAGGTGTGAATATGTTGCTCAGGTGGTCTTTGAATTCGATGGCTTTTTCTAAGTCTGATTTCGTCCATGTTCCGTCATTACGTCTTAAAGGAGAAGGAACAAGTTTGTAAGAGAGTAGTCGTTTGGTAGCGGTCCAGAGTGATTTGCGGTCAGATGCCAGGGAGGTAACATATTCTTCGTATTTCAGGGATCTGAAGTTTTGAAGTTCACGTTTTAACCGTCTAGTCAGTCTGTTGTAAATCAGTCTGTCACTCGGGTAGTGGGTACGTTGCCATACTGCTCGAGCTCGTCGTTTTTCTCTAATTAGCATTCTGATTAAAACAGGAAGGTTACGTGTTCGGGATTCGGTCTTGTAGAAAGTTTGTTTGGTAGAGTCCCAAATGGAAGTTTGTATTGAAGTAGTTAGAAAGTTTACTGCGTGATCTATTTCATCTGGCGTTTTTAGGGAGATTAGCAGATTCAGTTTGCTGTCAAGGGTATTTCCGAAAAGTGTCCAGTCAATAGGTCCAGTAATCAAGGCAGGACGTGGTGAAGCAGGTTTTGGAATCGTGCTGAGGGTAAGAAGAACAGGGCTATGGTCGGAGGAGAGGTCAGTGAGTGTATAGGTGTCGAGATATTGAGATGAGATTTTGGAAGAGATAAAAATGTCGAGTATGTCTGGTAATTTGGATGGTGATGTCGGCCAGTATGTAGGTTGGTCTGGAGAAAAGACGGTATAATGAGAATGAGTGAGTGTGTGTAGAAGAGTTCGCCCGCGAGGATTAGAAGTTCGGCAGCCCCATTGAGGGTGCTTAGCATTATAGTCCCCACCAGCTAGAAATTTGGGTCCAAGAGTAAGGAAGAATGTCTCGAAATCCACAGAAGAAATAGATTTATTTGGAGGGCAGTAAACTGTTGCCAGAGTAAAGTTAAAAGGTTGGCAGTCTAAATTAATTGCTGCAGATTGAATGAGTTCATTTTGATAAGCAGGTAATCGGTGGTGAACCAAAGTATTTTTTATTAATATTGCAGCTCCACCATGGGATGTATCGTCTGGGTGATCGGTCCTGTGAGTTGTGTAGCCGGGTATGTAAAAGTTAGATCGTCCTGTAAAGTGAGTTTCTGTGATAAGTGCTACGTCTATTCGTTTGTCATGTAGGAAAATGTCTAATTCGTCTCTGTGAGAGTTCAACCCATTGGAATTCCATAAGAGAATAGTGAGCGAATGCTGAGAATTGATCAACGAGACAATTTAGGAATGAGCTCAGTAACGAGAGACGTGAGAAGAGTGATGAGAGGTGTGATGAGAGATTTGAATTCAGAGATAAATGTAGTGAGAAGAGAGGTAAGGTCGTTAGAGATAGGAGAGGGAGGTACCAGTGTAGGCTGAGCCGCTGACGGCCCCACGACCCTCGCATATGATGGACTGTTACTATTAAATGGCCTGGAGGTTCCTTGGTGCCTTGGTTCTTCAGGTGCTAGCTGCGGAAATTCGTTGGCTGCAGGTGCTGGCATAGCTGAACGGGAGACTGCGCCAAGATGAGGCCGATTTCCACTTCTGTCAAGGCTGGTTCTTCTCCTGAGGCGTTGTAATTCTTTATGGGTTACACAACCCCTATAGTTTGCTGGGTGATTCCCTAAGCAAAGGGCACAAGTTGGAGGTTGCTCCCGAGGTTTTGTACAGTCTGATGATGGATGGGGGCCTGCACATTTTACGCACCTCGGATTATGGTTGCAATATGACCTTGTGTGACCATATTGTTGGCATCTTTTACACTGTAATATTTCTGTGGTCTTATGTGGCTCTTCTATTTTTACAATTGTATATACAAGGGTTCTCAAGTTAAATATTTCTTTGTTGTTTTCTTGTGGGTCCAGATCTACAAAGAATAATGGAAGTGGTGATTTTGTGGTGGGGTGTTTAACATTTGTGATGTTCCTAACTTTGAAATTGTGGCGTTCTAAATCTTCTTTTATTATTGTTGTTGGTGTGGAGTGGTGTAGGTGTCGTATTACTACTCGGAAGGCTTTTTCACTTTTAATTTGGTATGTATGAAATTCGGCGTTTGTCCCTTGTAAGTAGTGTATGGCCGCTCTGTATCCATCAACTGTTTTTGTAGATAGCATAACACTATCTACACGAGACTTACAGTCAAAAGAATCTGGCCCTAATAGCTGGCTCAAAGTCTTGCAAAAGTCTACGTAATTTGAAATATTCTTTATGAAAATTGGTGGAGGTTTTGTATTTTTTACTGGCTGAATTTCTTCCTGTGGCTCCCTATCATCCACACTGAGGGGTGCAAAGGGATTTGGAGTGCAAAATATGGAATCTGTTAGACTAACTTCTTTCAGAGTACGGTTTATTTGATTTTCTGTTTGCATGTCACTTTGTGAAATTGCTTCCAAAGAATTATTGATATTACACAGTTTTTGTTCATTATCGTTGGTGTCTACGGTAGAAATAGGCTTGACTTTATTTTTTTTAATTTTTTGTGGAGTGTTTGAATTTAAAAATGATCTTTTTGAGCTTTTGTTTAGACTGACACTTCTAGTGATCGTGCCATCTGGTTCACAGCTGACATTTTCATCATTAGTCTCCATGTGGGAGAATTAATAATTAAAATTCTCTAAAAAATAAAATACTAAAATGTCCATGTACTCACCTAACCTATAATTCACTGTTTATTTACAAGTTCGAAACAAAAAATAACATCAGATTCAACAGTGTAAATCAAGATGCTTTCAAGTAGAGAGCTTCAAATGACTTAAGAATAGCTCCGCGCACTCATATACCCACTTTTACCTACTTAAATCACTTTGATTTTAAGAGCAATATCAAGCTGTACACTAAGTAGCACTAGCGCCCAGCTGACTAATTTGGATTTCTAACAAAAAAAACTACGGGGACACGTATTTTTTAGTTTTTTTCTAGCTATCTTAGTTTCCGATTAAAAGTCGTTATCCATATACTTTGGGACACCCTACACACACACACACACACACACACACACACACAGACCATTTGCTACAAACCACTTTTTTGGACTCGGGGGACCTGAAAACGGATATTTCCTGTGAAAACTCGATATCGAAAATTTGGCACGATTACAATACTTCCTCTTACCAGAAGTAACAGAAAGTAAAAAGTTTATTACTTAAGACGTTCAGGCTGATAATTATATCGAAAACAGGAGAATATATGAAAAGTTCTTAAAAAGTATAGCAACCGCAAACAGCAAGGCCAATTGAATCATTATTATAATGCCACGTGCACCGTTTAATTGAGAAAGGTTTGCAATTATTTTAAGCATGATAACTGAGTTGAATTAGTGAATAGATAAAAAGCCAACTTACTCTATTGTTATCTGTTAATTGTAAATATATCAATTAGCTTAAGCGGTACTACATATTGGCGGTTGACTACCACTTATCTACAAAGCTATTAAACTGTCATGTTTTAGATTTTTTCAACGGAAGTAAACTTAATTAGCGTTACAAAAATATATATATTTTTTTTAATCACTTTTGTATGGAAAAGAAGAAATAAAGTATTTAAACTTGATTTTAAAAATATTCAAGATATCAAATCAAGCCAAGCCCACTTGTCATGACTGCAATAAGATCGATAATGTCTTAGAAATTACATTTTTATTAAATTATTTATGGTAATATATACGAACTACTTATCAGAGAGTGAAGAAAACGCTACATTTTCATAATCTGAGTTCAGACATTGATCACAATAGCACAACTAGTTTTGACAAAAACGGATATTAATTCTGCTATTGATTAAAAGTTGAAAAAGCATTTTACATCAATGTTCAAATGACTTCAATTTTTTCTGTAATCGCTTTAATTGGTTTACAGGGTTCTTATATTTATACAAACACCATATTATTTATATTTCCACTCGTCATTCATTCCAGTAGGTAAAATATAAATATTAATTCAACTAAAACAATGGTTGGCAGAAACCAAGTAAAAAATTTTTTTAAACTTCAAAAAAATTTAGGGTAAAATTATGAGTTATGCCCTGTATTAAAAATATAAGAGATATATTAAAGAGGTAAGGCTTATAAAACATATGTCAACTACTAACTACAAAAAAAATATGTATTTTTCGAAATAAGACATTCTCATTTATGCCAGAAACAAAATAAAAGTATAGTACTACACTTGGCTGCCTCTTACTATGGTAGGCTATGTAATGGAATCGTTTGTTGTGTGGATTCCTGGAGTAGCAGATGTCTTGAAGAAGGCGGAAGTTAGTTTGAGAGATTTTGGAAGTTAGTGCTCGAATTATTAAACGGTTTTTATAAAAATAAACTGTACTTTAACAATAATTTTTAAAGTAATAAATGGTAACTAATAACTATAAAATACTTAATAACAAATAGAAGATAAATAACTGATAAATTAGAATGATTAAAATAACGAACTAAGACGCACAACTAAGAGAAAGATAAGTTTGAATATAACTGTGTATAGTAAATTGCCGCTTGTGTATAAAGACGTGCTCGTTTGGCCGTAGACGATATAATAATGCTCTTTTCGTCGTATATCATAGAGTTTATATATTACTGTTGTTCACACTCACACCAAGACATCTGTCCTAGTGTGCGACCTTCGTAGTTTGCTGACCGTATTCAGGTCAGTACAGTGGCCAACCTAATCGCGGTGCTTGCTTATTGATGTAAGTATTGATGAAAAGGCTTTGTTGTTTGTTTGGTTGGCCGCTGCTGTCGGCGGCCAACTAGGTTGCTGTTTTATTACTGCCACCCTTTGTTAAGGTAGCAGCTGGCTGGAACCACTAGTTGTAAATTATTATTTCTTTGGTGTACTTTGCCGATGTCAATGACTTTGCCATGTCATTACAGCTAGATGATGCACCATAGGTACGAGAGATGCCGTATCTCTCCTCTGTAAAGGAAACATGGCTGATCGTAATGAAACTTGGTATGTCTACGAGTCCAACTTAAACTATAATGTGGAAATCTTTCATTTCAATAATTGCAATTAACATAGTATATAAAAATTTACTAATACTTCATGGAAATTTAATGTTCACCAGATATAGTTAATGCGTATAAATGTTCTCAGAACACAGAAGAACCCATTAAATAACTAAAGAATTTTGCTCTATCCTTCGACTAACTTACATGACGCCACGTGGTAGTAAACAAGAGAAATAAAGCCTACACCTTCTTCCCTACTCCCGTCAACTCTCATAACTTTATACTCCGATAAATCGGGTAATTTGGACCCTTCCTCAGGAACTGTCCAGGGCAAGTCTCGAAGCACAACTAAATGTTAGGAGGAGATTATTGTTTGGTTATAATGGTTGTATTATTATAGTATTACTTATTATACTAAGAATACAGTAACCTTCCTCTAAATTTATCTCCACGCCCGGACCTCTCCTAGACACTTTCTCCTTAACAGCCCTACAAACAAAGAACCCTATCTAACAGCTGATAATAAATGTTTAAAAGAATTCATTACTCCAAAGTTGTTGTGATTGGTTCCGCAGAGCTGGAAAGCATCAGAGGTATTTTCCGTGCTTCTTTTTGTGGTCATCAACCGATTTCGGGCGTTTGTCCATCATCAGGATATTTTTGTCAAACACTGTAATAACATAGACTTGCAAAGAGCAAATACAGTTGATACAGAGTGGATGCCTTGACTCTTCTACAAGGACTGTTACGGCAAAGGTTTAATTTTTTTGTGGTAGTAAAGTCTACTTTCATGGAATAAGGCCTCCTTTGTTCAAGTAGCTTAATATCTAACCATCGGATCAAGTATCTTTATTAATCTATTATGGCATTAGAACAAATATAATGTCTCCATAATTTTTTATGCACTGCACCCCACAGCTTCATGTTTTTGATGCAGTCGGATCGGACAAATTAAATTATTGCCTCACGGGTGCTACACAAGGGACCGGTGTGGCTGATACTGCAAATCTAATAGAGTAATTTTTTTAGACGAATTACTGCGATTTAAGGGTATGTTTCAAATCGCCTTCGCAATATATTTAGCTTTGATGCGTTGTAACTGTTAAAGACAATTGCTTCATTTGATATCTATCTAAAATTTTAATTTATTTCAGACATTTTTAGATTTTTACTCATAGTGAAAAACACTTGAGTTTCCGGGTTGGGATCGCGTCAATGGTTTGCTAGAAACCGACGTTTCAGCCGTATTGGAACGAGTTTCTTCAGAGTCTTTTTCCCTTTGAACGCTAATGAAGCAAGCGTAAGATTATACTTCCATTAGCTTTCAAGGTGAGTAAAAATGATATTTACTTCTAGAGTGAGTAAAAAATACTTCCAGAATGCGCTCAGTTTAAACATGATAATTAAATTCATTAATTTTACACATGACTTAAAATAAATAAAAAAAAAAACAGAGGGTCTCTGAAATGAAACTCTTCTAGTCGGATTATAAATAAACGTGCTAAATATATATTTAATTGAAGTGTCCTTGGCGAGTTCGTAGCTTTTAACAAATAATCTATCTCTTTTAGAAAAAAAAAAAAAGGTACCAATCATATTGTTTTTATAACTGTAATATTGTGTTTATTAGTGTTGTAAATAGTAGGAATTTGATGGTGGCGGTAGGAGGGGGCAGGTTATATTAGTGGCAATACACCTGTTGTACTCCTTTATCAATAGTGTACTAAGACACACTTGTAAAGACAAGTTACTGTCGACAGCTTGATTCAATTCCCCACTCCTTTTTTTCCTCCCCGCTTGGCAATGCTAGACAATAAGATAGATAAATAGAAATATAGATAGATTGTAGAGAATTTTCTTTTTTACTTCTTCTTTTTTGTTTTCTTTCGTTTCCTCATCTTTTTTTCATCATAAGATTTGTTTTCATTGATGTTCACTAACATTTCTTATTGACATTAATGTTATCTCGATTTTGTGGTTGCTGATTAATGGAACTTGATAACTGTCTAAGTATTATCTTTTTTCTCGATACTTTCTGTCCAATCTTTTTACCCAATATTATCAATACCAACTTTATCGTTCTACTCCGTCGTTTTATGATTATTTTGTTTTATAAACAATAAGTTATTTTAAACTTTCATTATATCTAAGGAGAATAAAAAGATTTTTACATTTCATACTGGTGGTATGTATGATTAAGCATTGCGATGTGATGGATGCAAGAAACTTGAAATAATATTAAATTTTAAATAAATCTAAATTATCAAAATATGTTGCAAAGGACCAGCCAGGTATAAAGTACTGTTACTCCTACGGTTCAAGAACAATTATGGCATTGTACTGTACTACCCCTTCTTCTCACAGGAGAGGAATTGAAACAAAGAGAAGAGATATTTTAAGACAGACTCGTTCTAGCTATCAAGTTGAAAACATCAGTACCAGTATCAAGTTTTAAGAGTTATTCCAATTAATTTATAAGCATATTGTTGTTAACTTAATTTCTCTTAGAGAATATATTGTTTTAAACTACCAGTGTGTTCTTAATTATTCTTGCATTCTATCTCAAACAAACACACAAGCCCTTTTCGCTAAAACGCTACGCCACAAGCTACCTATACACACATCCACACCATTACATTACACAATCTTGTCATATTTTCGAAATTGCATTTCCCCGGAAATCCGGTGCACGTTTTGAGGATGTCTGAGTCCAAAAAAAAAAATGGTTGTTAGAAAAATAGTCTGGTTATATGGCTTAAAAAGAAAAATCAGAGGTAAAAAAATCCAATTCTTCAACCGGAAGTATCACTTTACCGAATGGATTTTCCAGGTTTTTGCTATTTTTGTCAAAAATGGGTGAAATAATTTTCTTTTTATTTCGTATACATGACGATCTATCTCTTTATATAAAAGACTTTTCTAGTAAAATTCATTTTAGAGTGGTTTTAGTGAAACGGTGACGTTAGGCTTCACTCTGAGATGCCACCCCCCTCTTTTTTTGCCCTTCTATGCGAACAGATTAGCCATCTGAATGTGTTGATATTTCGTTGTAAGTTATGGTTTAAATGTTGATTTTGTTACTTTGGATGAACTTGTAATTGTAGTGGAAGAAGAAATGCAAAAATAAATAGTTTTGGAAAATACGAGGGTGGTCTGAAAAGTTCTCGGAATGTACTAGAAAGAAGTGTCTTACCTCGGTGGATCTGCTTTTATTTTTCAACATAGTCTCCCTGTAGACTAATGCATTTGGTCCAGCGATGTTCCAATGCCTTTATCCCATCTCGAAAATGAGATTCCTCCAGGCCTGCAAAGTACCTCTCCAATTCGGCTGTCAGTTCTTCCGTTGTAGGAAATCTCCGTCCACCGAGAAAAATTTTCAGCTTGGGGAAGAGATGAAAGTCTGATGGTGCCAAATCAGGTGAATAAGGTGGATGTGGCAACATTCGTACCTCAGTTCATGAAGTTTTGCCATGGCAATAACACTTGTGTGCAGGCGGGCGTTGTCCTGATGAAAGATGACTTTCTTCCTTGCCAAACCAGGCCTTTTTTCGCTTATCTTTTCCTGTAGTTGGTCTAGGAGGTTTGCATAGTACTGCCCCGTAATTGTTTGGCCAGTAGGAAGATAATCTATCAGCAGAATGTCTTTTGCATCCCAGAAAACTGAGGCCATGACCTTTCCGGCCGAACGTACTGCCTTTGCTTTCTTTGGAGGTGGTGACTCAGCATGTTTCCACTGCTTTGACTGCTGTTTTGTCTCTGGGTATAGTAGTGGACCCAAGTTTCATCTGTAGTCACAAACCGGCGCAAAAAATCTTGTTGGTTGCGCTGAAAACGGGCCAGACTTTGTTCGGACATTTCCAATCTGGTGCGTTTATGGTCCAATGTCAAGAGCCGCGGCACCCATCTTGCCGATAATTTTTTCATTCCTAATTCTTCGGTTAAAATGTGATACACCCGTTCAGATGACATCCCTATAGCTTCAACAATCTCTCGCACTTTCAGAAGACGATCCTCCATGACCATTTTATGCAATTTTGCGATAAATTCTGGGGTCGTAGCACTTTTTGGCCGTCCACTACGCGGATCATCATCTAAGCTCTCCCGACCAAATTTAAACTCGCTGGTCCACTTGGCAACAGTTGAATATGAAGGAGCAGAGTCCCCCAGTGTGTTCTGAAAGTCGGCATGAATTTCCTTTGCTTTCATACCTTTCTTTACAAAGTACTTAATCACTGCTCGAATCTCAGTTTTTTCCATTGTCACAAATCACTACGCGGGAACAACAACAAAGAGTCGTCACTACCACTCTCCTGCAGCAAGAGCACTGACGCGCCACGTGTTCACTCCCTTGTATAGCTCCCGTGAGGCACTTTAGATGAAAACCTAACACCGAATGAATTGAAATGAATTTTCCATTACAGAAACATTTCAAATAAAAGTTGTAGCACTTTGTATGTGTAGTTGATATACCAAGTTTGAAGAAAATCGTCGGAGCCATTTTTGAGAAAAACGAAAAAAAAAACTAGTAAAATGGTACTTCCGGTTGAGGAATTTTGACAGATGACCCACTGCCATGGAGATACCTAAACGGAATATCAAGTTTCAACTTTCTACGGTTTTTTATTTTAGAGCTATACTGTTCACATACACACACAACACAGACCATTTGCTTAAAAACCACATTTTTAGACTCAGGGGACCTCAAAACGGATATTTCCGGTGAAAACTCGATATCGAAAATTTGACACGATTACAATACTTCCTCTTCTTACTAGGAGTAAGAGAAAGTAAAAGTTATATATTATAAAAACACAAATTGGTGAAACAAGATATTAATGCAAAATTACAAAATATTTTATTTAATTCTAAATTTTTAAAATGTTTTAAATATTATTATTTTTAATTAAAACATTAAAATTAAAAAAACAAACATTGCCTTATTAAAGCTGGCAATGTCGTGCAGAAATTATTAGCATTCATTAATTATTCCTAACTTTTAATGTTACTCTTGTAAAGTTTCATTCTCAATTAGAGTTGTTGATTAAAATTACCCTTTTTGTTTACTTTAAATGTTTTCATTAAATAACTTATAAATGAGAAATATTCAAAATTTCAATTAAACTGACAAAATCAGTTGGGAAAGTTTTAATGTTCCTTACATACAAATATTAAATAACTATTAATTAAGATTTAATTTTTCAATTAAACAATATTTTTCTAATTTTTTTGCTACTAAATTTATTAAACAGTGATAAGAAAATATTAATGAATGTTCTAATAACGGATTTACGTATCAAAACCATGTGGCTAATGAAAATCTATTTGTTATTCACTCTAAATGAAAGACATAGCCCAAAACTTACACCATAATTCATTTCTAACTGAGCATCCGACCCCGACTACAGCAGACTAAAACTGAAATATAACATAATTCATAACGTCTTCCCGCCCCTTTCATAATCATCTATCAATATTCTGATGAACTTATCAATTCATGTATTATATATATTGTAACGCAGCCACCAATGCCATCTAGGGGATGAAGCAGGCACCTCAAGATTTCCTCGTGGCTGCTAGGAAGCGCTAGCGAGGCGCTTCTAGATCCTTCTACAGCGGTTTCACACGGCCTAGGAGAATCTAGAAACTTTCAGAACCTTCTCCAGTGGTATAAGTAGGAGAAGAACAGCTCGAGTCAGTCAGTTTTGTTAAAAATGGAGTATGCGATTGAGTGTGTATTTTGTACAAATGGAGTATGAACTGAGAGAACTTTTGTTGGTTTATACAGTGTATTTTAGTGTTTTATTTGTCAATTTATTGTGTTGAATAATAAATTGGTGTTGTTAGAAGTTTAGTGTATTTTAACTAAGCCGAACCAACTTAGCAACTACTTGCAGCAGCTAGTTTGAAAAAACGTTACAATATTGATATAATAAACTAATGCATACCTACTTGTAAGTATGTTACTTACCTGTAGGTAACAAATATAAAGATGGTAAAGATTATGAAGCCAAATCAACGGCAAACTAAAAGAACCATCATGTGCCCCCTGCTCTTGTGCCCATAAGTATAGATTTTCGTTCGAAAGTTTGTTTTTTTTAAACATATGTAACAAATGTTTTTTATTTAGTTACATCATTAGTACTTAATTTTATTGTTAATATGAACTTTTATTATTTTTTATACACTTTTATCTTTTTATTTCCTTACAGTTTTTCTTGTTTTTTTTTCCTTTCTTTTATATGTTTATATATACGTTATACATTTATATATATATTATGTAACATGATTGGTATTGGGGGGGGAGGGGATAATTAAATATGTTAATTAATAATTAATTATTATAATTCACATTTGAAATCTTCTTTAAAGGGATCTCGTGAGGTTTGTGTTTATACAGAAGTTGGAGAGGATGAAAAACCAAATATATAGGTTCAAAAAATATATAATTAAAAAACAATATATATAAAAAATAAATGAATATAATATTGTGATACAACAACATAAGTGTCTTGTCATTTAGGAGAACTGTTTTTTATAAAAGTTACATATTTTACATATTTTCTGAATTGAAGAAGGTTGGTTTTCTTGAGGTACTTCCACCACTCACTACTGTACAAATTTTGAACTGAACTCCCATCCTAAAATGGTCCCCCTTATATATTGTACCTCCATCCCGGGGAAAGGAGAAGAGGGAAATTGCCTTTGTCCTAAATAAATGTAATGGTAGAGGTAGGCCAGGATCTCTGACTCAACTAACTGTTTCTTTTGTGCCTTCCAACCTTCAAAAAACCCCAATTTATAAATATATACATCGGAAAAATTCCCTACTTTAAAATCATTAAATATTTAACAAGAATATATTTTGATACAATTTATATTTATTAATTATTCCAAAGATATACACATTACAATATATATATATACATGGTTTATCACATCTCTGGTTTATATCATTACTCTACATAAAATACCAACTCTTGCTTCAAAAATGTATATTTTTATGAGCGAAAAACAAATAAATAATAAATAAACAAATGTTGATAACGTATTTCCACTATCTTCACAGTTACATGTCATCAAGAAAAGGAATCATAATTTAATCTGATCTCCAGCAAAACAGAACACTGATGACTCTACTTTAATGGAAATTATCTCAATTTATTTCCCAAGGTTCCAAGTATTCAATCTGAACAGGGGGGAAAAACTGGCTAACCTCTTAATATAGGATCCAGATAACGAACGCTTGAAACACGCACTGGAAAAACTAACGTATTGATCGCACAGGGTTTTTCACTGAAATCACTGTTTCGTAAGCTTCATGTTATGATCTTTCTACAAAACATACGTAAGCAAATCTCGACTATTACATTGTATATATCAGAATTGCTAATCGAATAATTGCTTATTCGTTAAAAAAGAAATAAACTTTTAGACAGCTTTCTGATTACAGGTTCGTCTTAAAATATTTGTAGGTAAATTGGTGTACTCTTGTAAAAAGTTAAATACAATAATAAATCACGAAAAAAGAAAAACAAAATAAAACAAAAAAGAATGAAACTATTTTAGCAAACATTTAAACAAGCAAGAATTTGGTGAGAAAAGTCTTAATTTAGTTGTTTACACAGCCTACAGGGCAAACTAAGAAATCAGTACGCTCAACTTAATTTGGTCAAAACATTCTGTACAGTCAATGTTTGCTTACTAGAGAACCTGGACGTTTATAAAACAAACTGTTACGATCAAATTACAAGTAACTTTTTTTTTATAAATTAGATACTTTTGTTGCTATAAGTTAAGAAGAGGATATAATAAAAAATTCTTCTATCATATCTTACGACGAACGTAATAAAGTTTACTATGTATATGAATAAGAAACACAGATTTTATTAATCTTTGTTTACATATAAATCAAATTTATTGAACTGTTAATATATTTCCTTATAATAATGATTAACCTTTTGGCGCAACAGTCCATGAAGAACCAAGACTGCCAAACGGCGATTTTTATTGGTAAAAGCATGCCGCGATCCTTACCGCCGTTTCGTTCTGGCCTTCGATACTTAGTTTCTCTATAAAACATAATTCTGCATTTTTGCTTAAATTAATGTGTTTACTTCACCTTTATAACTTAATTTTATTATTCAAAACTATATTAGATTTAATTCAAAATATTAATTTATTTAAAAATTGTTTTAAGAAATAGTTGCCAAAGTGGAAGATGACCCAAAATACATAATTAATACAATTATAAGGATAATGTAGCATTTCATAGAGATTGTTTAAATAATAAGTATATTATCATGGATTTGAATGTTTTTTTGACAGACTGTTGATGAGGAGAGAATCCTTGAAATGTTGGTAAACAACTATGATTTATTTTTGCATCACAAACTTTATATCTATACATAGTTATATTTATGTAAAAGATAAATATCTCTAACTAAACTCTCTCTATATTATTGCGACAGATCTTCTTTTAGAATAATATTATAATTATGGAAGGCAAAAAAAGCCATGGAGCCAAACATTTGGAAATATCAACAAAGAAGTAAAAGCAAAATTAAATCTACTATTTCCATATATTTTTCAATTTAAATTAACTATACGTGTTTGATCCTAACTTAGCATACAAGATTATAATAATATGTACTTTGGTCATTCAGAAGTCTGGCAATAAAATCATAAAACTATTTAAGTCTATTCATATCATCCTCAAGATAACTGTCTTGCCCTACAGGGCAAACTAAGAAATCAGTACGCTCAACTTAATCTGGTCAAAACATTCTGTACAGTCAATGTTTGCGTACTAGAGAACCTGGACGTTTAAAAAACAAATTGTTACGATCAAATTACAAGTAACTTTTTTTTTTATAAATTAGATACTTTTGTTGCTATAAGTTAAGAAGAGGATATAATAAAAAATTCTTCTATCATATCTTCATATCTATCATATCTTACGACGAACGTAATAAAGTTTACTATGTATATGAATAAGAAACACATATTTTATTAATCTTTGTTTAGGAAGTGCGGATCTTCTCCGATAGTCAAGCCGCACTAAGGGCTTTGAGTAAGCCTTGGTGGAGTTCGAAATTAGTGTGAGAATGTAGGAGAAGGCTTAACGCTTTGGCTCGGAGGGGTAAGGTGCATCTCTATTGGATACCCGGACATGCGGGAATAGAGGGCAATGAGAGGGCGGATCGGCTGGCCAGGGAGGGATCATCATTACCATTTTGTGGTCCTGAACCAGCCCTGGCCGTTACAAAGACGTTTCGCGACAAACAGATTAGACTTTGGGAGACGAGAGCTTTGGAGAAACGCTGGGGGGACACGCAGGGGTGCCTCCAAGCTAAAAGATTTATAAAGGCAAGCAAGCAGGGAATTTCGGAGTATCTCCTGTCTCTTAGTAGGACGGGTTTGAGAACCTTGGTAGGGATAGTGACTGGACACACTGGGTGTTCATATGTTTAACATAGGGAGGACGCGGAGTCCCATTTGTCAGAACTGTGATGACGGAGTTAGGGAAACGGTGTATCACTACTTATGTCAGTGTCCCCGTTTCGCTGGAACTAGGTTTCGTATATTTGGGAGGACACCACTCTCGCAGGATTGCCTGGGCGAGTTGGAGTTTGGGGATATCTTGAGATATTGTAGATTAACCGGCAAGTTACCGGGGGAGATTAATTAAGGGGTTACGGGGGGTATCGGGGGGATAAGAGCCACATAGACTCAGGTCCCGTGCCTTTGGGCACCCGTTTCTGATAATAATAATAATAATAATAATCTTTGTTTACATATAAATCAAATTTATTGAACTGTTAATATATTTCCTTATAATAATGATTAACCTTTTGGCGCAACAGTCCATGAAGAACCAAGACTGCCAAACGGCGATTTTTATTGGTAAAAGCATGCCGCGATCCTTACCGCCGTTTCGTTCTGGCCTTCGATACTTAGTTTCTCTATAAAACATACTTCTGCACTTTTGCTTAAATTAATGTGTTTGATCCTAACTTAGCATACAAAATTATAATAATTATGTACTTTGGTCATTCAGAAGTCTGGCAATAAAATCATAAAACTATTTAAGTCTATTCATATCATCCTCAAGATAACTGTCTTGCCTCAAGGGCATCACGACCAATTTTTTTTACTTTTTTTATTTAATCTGGCTGATCTTGAACTCGTAATTAGACTCAACAAAACACTGCATCTTTCTTTTCATTACCTAATCTAATGGAGACGTGTTTAAAGGGACTCAATACCTATACGAAAATGCTTGATCTCCATTATCCTCAATTCATTTGAAATCATTAAGAAATGTCTCCTAGAAATTTGGATTGTATTGGAACCAAGATATATAAAGACTGGTTAATTCTAATATGCTTCCACAAAAAAAAAATACTTTCTTCTTCTTTCAGTGCTTTCTTAAAAACACGTAACGATAGTAACGCGCTGTCACGATTTTTTTGCGCTTCATCATTATATAATACAATAAAATATCAAAAGAACAAAGACTATGAATAAATTTAAATTAATAAATAAATAAATAAATATAAATTACAATTTATAATAAATAAAAATGAACAAATAGGTAAATATCACGGCAAAATAATATATAATCAATGTTCTATATATTTGGGAATTCCTACGTCACAAAGATGTTTACTTATAGAATGAAATTTAACCTTCCATTCATTCACTGTTTGAACTGTCCATTCTAACCGTACAGCCCCAATGACCTACATTCATTTGATTCTATTGTTACTTTTAAAACTCATTCATATACATTCAAGATTTCTATTACTAGCCTTCTATAAATTGTATTAATATTCAAGTGGCTGAGAAGAAGGGTTAGCGTACTTTGAAAATTATTAAAAAATATGATACGAAATATTCATACGGCTTTCCCTCATTGCAATTCTTACAGGACTAAGTGAACAATTTTCTTCACACTTTGAATTTTGACTAAATTCATAGTTGCCTTTCATATTATACAGTTGGCAGAGTCACACAGAATGATTGGCACTTTAGAGTATAATGTGACATCCTATCTTCCTCAAAAATCCCCTTCTTTTTTTCTCTTTAATAAGAAATTCACAACTATACTAGTATAACAAATGAATATGATGATAAAGTGACATGTATAGGGCGTGAAGAACTTGTTGGGGAAATGTATCCTCCTAATGGAGATTTTATTAGCTGTCAAGAATGCTAGCTTGTAGTTAGGTGGTTGCGGGGCCAGCGGCGTTTTAATCTTCTGGGAGGGTTCTGTGAGATAGTAGGGGAAGCGAGATTTTGGACTAGGGGGTTAGGATGATTGGATATGGAATCATGGAAGTTTTTGCAATGCATTTTTATTAGCTGATTTATTTTGAGGTCAGTGAGAAGGGTTCGGTTGGGGACATAGAACGGGGCATTCATTGGTAATTCTCCAGGGGGTTTTTGGATTGGAAAGATTGAATGCGATAACAGTTGGAATGCTTGGTTGAACTGCAAATCTCGCATCCGCGTATACAAAGGGGGTTTATAATAGTGTTTTAGATAAGTCTCTTGTTTTCAAGGGAAAGTTTAGTGTATGGAGATAAGTTTGTATTGCCTGTTTATTCCAAGGCATTTTAACCTAATATGCGGATTCCAAGTGAGTCTTTTGTCTAGATAAAGTCCTAAATATCGTATTTTGTCAGCTGGAGGAATTATGGTCCCATGAAGGAGGATGGGCGGGAGAGTAGTGTGTCGGAGGATATGCATTTGCTTTTAGAGATAAGCTTTTACCTTTATTCTCCACCTGATAAGCCAGTCTTGTAGTGAGATAAAATGGGATTGTAGGGCATGGGATGCGAAAACAGGATCGTGATCTGGAGCAAGTAACTCCATTAGCATAAGAGTGGGGGATTGTTTCCGGGAGAGTAAAGATATCTGCAATTTAGAAGATATATGGGAAGGAATCAAGGCCTTAGGGAACACCAGCATGGATCAGAAAGAAAGGAAGAGCCAGAACGAATCCAGAAAGAATGATCCGACAATATGATTTTGGGACCAGATAGGTATGATTATAGGTAGACGGAAGGAGAAGTAATAAACTGATTGGTCGGAAGGGTGAAGGAACTTATTGGGTTTAAGTATAAGGATAATGGTGGGGAATTCCCATAAGAAAACAGAAATGGTTAGTTTTAAGGACTGCATTAGAAGGTAGGTTAGAAATATTAGTGCTGTTTTTTTTGGTAAAATGACAGAGAATTAAATTTGAAATAAGATCGAATCGGGGGGATATTTTGCGCGAAAGTTTGGAGATAGAAGATTTAACTTCAAATGGGCAGAAGGCGTTAGGAGGCGGAGTTATGTGAAGAGGAATGTCAATAGCCTCAATTACATGGGCGATTTGTTCAGGATCCTGAGTTTCGAAGTATCAGAATATCTAAGTACTCAGAACCCCTAAATTAATTTCTCTTATGAAAAAATTTTCAAACAAAAAGACAGGCCTTCAAATGAGTAGTTAGTATATCAAACTTGAGACCCGCTAGTATACTTATCGAGAAAAATCAAAAAAAGATAAAAAAAAAAATAAACTACGCCAGGATTTTTACTTTTTCGATTAACTGATTTTCTTCTTTCTTCAAAATTTTAATAATAAATTTACTTCTTATTAATTTGCAAGTTTGGGAGAAGCATACAAAACCCAGAAGTGGGCATTTTAGAGGAATGTATGACGTTACTCCTTCCCCATAATCTCTTTAATGAGAATTTTCAAAAAAAAAAAAAATTTAAATGAAAGTAATTAGATCTATGTGTATACAGATATACGAAGAATTTTAGGAACATCCAATAGAGGAATTTTGATAGATAACTTCCTGTCCCGACGATCTCTTGAACCAAACGAAATATCAAGTTTAAACTTCCTGCAACTTTTAGTTTTTGAGCTAGACTGATCAATACATATATAAAACACACATAGACCAATCGCCAAAAAATATTTTTTCGAAATAAGGCAGGCATAAACATGTATTTCCGGTGAAAACTCGATTTCGAAAATTTGACGCGACCGCAGGCCCTTCCTGAATATTTTTTAAGATAAAGTACAGAAATAGTCTTTCTTATTAATTATATCTGGAAGTTTATATTAGAGATAACAGATGTATAGCAATCTAGTCTATTAATACATAAATGCTCAACAAAAAAAAATTCTTGCTTCCAAGAGGCGAGAGATCGTTTGTTCACAGGTTCCGTGCCAATATGCCGAACTAAACCTGAAGAACCATTTAAGAGCATAATGCTCGCACTTATAAAAAAAGTAAAACAAAGTTTAGTACTTATTTAATGCAATGTCTATAAGTTTCTGCATCAAGATCCGTTTTGTGAATGTTTCTACAACATGCATTGCTCCAGTTTCCATAGAAATGATCTCCTTGGCTTATCTTACGCTTTACGAAGGAGATACTCTCAGCGAGATAATCTTAGAATATCCCTGTCCCGTAACACTCCTCAATAGAGGATGTGTTTTCTTGTGAGCAAGTCTTAATATTACTTCACAGACATTTTTAAACGAGATGAAATAAAAAGGCCAAAATAATAAATCAAAGCAAACAAATTAAAATATAAGAGCCAGATAGCTGCAAGGAACGTTCCAACCTATCGGCTTCGGCTTCTTAGTTTCTTTTAATATCTCTTTGGTCTTAATCAAAGGTATTTTTTGATCAAACAAGTCCGTTTCTGAAGCCTTTTACAATTCGGCAAAACTGAAAAAGGAAATAAAACCTTGTGCTCTTTGTGTGCTCTAATGTGATAAACAGTTCTGTGGGAGCAACTTGTAGAATTCTAATATAAACCATCTATATAAACCACGATTTCATTTTTAGCTCGAATGATAGAAATTAGGTCTTTCTAATAAAGTGAAGTTGGATCCAAAGAGATAAATTGGACTTTTCAGATCTGAGATTTTACCAAAAATTCCCTGATTATTGTCGTCTACAGAAATGATAAGGCATTACTTTCATTATTATACTACGCAATGCACAGCTGTATTAAGGGCATGCATTTTGAGTTGGCCCGACAAAATAGTTATGAACGATAATAAATTAAACAAAATATTCATAGAACAACAAAAATAATTAAGCGACAAAACAGTTTCATGACAAAAATATAAAATATGGCGGCCTAAAAATTTATATGATCGACAAATATGTATTTAATTCCAACGATATCTCACACTCGTACTCTATATGTTACTTATGTTAGATTATGAAGCTATTTATCATATATATTTGATTTCCTTTGGTTGTGCATTTTGGTTAACATAATATACAATACAAAAAATATGTACAATGATGATGACCTTTCGACATGACCTTTCGAAGTAGTTCAAAATTGAATTTATTCTTTAATTCCAGCCAGTGGTTAATTCAAGTAACGGAAGGGAATAGTTACGTGGTTAGCTTACTGGACACTCCCACGCGAGTCTCGGGTTCGAGTGCTGCCCTTAGATTTTCTCTTCTAGGAGCCTCTACAACTCACTGTCCGGTGATGGACAGAGTGGTTTGTAACGAGAAAACACTATCTGGAGGCTAACAGTGCATTGAGAAGACTCCGGGCGCTAATGAAATAGATGTTGACGCGCTTTAAATTAAAAATAAAATAAATAAATAAATAAATATTTAAATAATTATAAAAATAAACGAAAATATAAATTATTCAAATACTTTCAGAAAAATAATATTTTATTTTGATTAATAATAATACCATTGCTTTAATAATTTTATTATCTTTGCCAATGAATTGTTTTTTAATATTGACTGAAAAGTCATTTTTGTTTATTATTACAATATATTACTTCAATTTACTTTATTTTTTTTTTTACCCAAATTTTTAGAGTGTTTTTCTTTTTGCGCCGAAAGAGAATGAAACAATTGTGAAATTTTCAAAGACATTTTCCGTGGTAGCCTGCTTCATTTTGTGGTCATCGACCGGTTTCGCTCGTTCGCCCATCTTCAGGATGCGTTTTCAGACAGTGTGACAACACAGACTCGTACAGAGCAACTTAGTTTCACACTAACTGAGACGTATTTTTAAAATACTCTCGAGTTGTGGTAAGTTGTTGTGGTGGTTGGTTCCGCAGAGTGTGTAAATTAATTGCTCTGTGCGAGTCTGTGTTGTCACACTGTCTGAAAAACGCATGCTGAAGATGGGCGAACGCCCGAAACCGGTCGATGACCACAAAATGAAGCAGGCTACCGCGGAAAATGTCTCTGATGCTTTCTAGCTCTGCGGAACCAACCACCACAAAATTGTGAAATTGGTCGTACAATTGTTAGAAAATGCAGCTAAATCTAAGAATTACATTAATAGCAACACAAAAAAGTTTATTAAAGTGTATCAACTAAATTTGCTCTGTGCAAATCTATGTTATCGCATTGTTTGACAAAAAGCATCCTGATGATGGGGGAACGCTCGAAACCCGGTCGATGACCACAAAAAGAAGCAGACTATCATGGAAAATATTTCTAATGCTTTCCAGCTCTGCAAAACCAACCACAACAAAAAAAGTTTATTTTTCTGTGCAGACAATCCAATTTGTTACAGTATCAAATGTATAATTTTGTCGTATTAAGAGTAATTCACATTTTGTAATTCATTGCGACACTTTTGTCATGCTGAATATGCTGTAGTAAGTAACCCTTTTTTCTTTGCTTTCCTAAAACCCATTAATATTAAAGGAAATAATATTTAATGGGAATCACAGGGCAGGAAACCTAGAGTGATAATATTTCTAAGTACACTTGTCCGAATAAAAAACCCCAAATGATCAGAATTCTCAATAATTATTATCATTCGTTTCGAAATACAATATACCACAACATCCTTTTGAAACATTTCACCGACTACTATAGCCACTACGCCAAAATTGCTACTGTGTAAGCGTTTTTATATCAAGTAAACGCTTATAATGCAGCTTTTTACTTCCCTTTCTTTTTTTAGCGCATCAACTTTAGTTTTTATCAGTGTCCTCAACCTTCACCAGTGTTCAACAATTGTGAAGAGTTCAACTGCTACACTGCTCATCACCGAACAGTCAAAAAAGCAAGCGCTGCTTAGTCTCGCTACTCTATACCAATCCCGCCTCGAAATATTACAATTATAATTTTGTTAAAGGATAAATGAAATAACCTTTAAGTTTGCAAATCATTAATTCTCATGTATTATCCATTTATGTAAAATATTGGAAGTATCTTGTCTAAGTCACGCTAAGCAACTAATAAGGAGAAACTGGTATTTCAAAACCAGCATTCACGTAAGGAGTCAAAATATATCTTTATTCATTAACCTTATATAGAGCTTCAACATTGGAATTATGAATTCATTCGTAAGAATAACATACCATATATTATAATCACAGAGCAGTTTTCCAGTACTCTAGCTTTTAAACTATACTACTACAGTGTCAAATGCTTAGAGATTAGAACGTTTATGTTAAACGAATAATTATTGCTTTTCTTTGATTATTTATATACAACAATTTAATTCTGCAAAACTATCTTTTTCTCATAATTTCTATAGAAACTTATATTAATATTTATTTTAGTGCTTTTGTCTTGTTACTATGTTTTAACACTCGAGATTATTTCGTTTAATTTGCAAATTTCTCAGAAGTTGTAAATTTGTAATAAAGTAAATCTTTAATGTTTTTATTACAAGGTAAATACCAAACTCTTATTTATAGAGACTATTATTAATAAAAAAAAAATATATATATAACTCGAGTCAGTAAGTGCAAATTAGTTTTAACATAGATTGCAAATAAATACTTTGTGTTTTGTCTAGTAGTCACTTCACTAGTCTGTAATATTTTTATTTTACTTCGTTTCGTTTTAGTCTTGTATATGGGTCTCACGTCAGGTGTTTGTCTATAAAGAATCCTAGATATTTTCCAAAACATTCGTATAAGATACCAATTTTCGACAAAACCTCACCCTCAGGTACTACTACTACTACTACTACCATGGCACTACAGTCCAAAATGGACCAGGGCCTCATTAACAATTTTCTGCCATTCGGCTCTGTCAGCCGCTTCTCTTCTCCATGTTCTTACACCCAATGCGGAGAGGTCTTCCTGGACATCGTCGAGCCATCTGTTACGAGGTCTACCGTTCTTTCTTGCACCTCCTGGATTCCCATGCAGTAGTCTTTTCGGAAGGCGCTCTTCTTCCATCCTCTCGACATGACCCAGCCATCTCAAACGAACTTGCTTTACACTGGCCACTATGTTTTCGTTTTTATACAGTTCGTACAATTCCGCATTGGTTCTGGACTGCCACTGTCCCTCCACTATCTTGGCCCCAAACAACTTTCTCAGAACTTTGCGTTCCCAAACCCCTAGCGGATTCTCAAATGACTTAGTTAATACCCAGGTTTCACACGCGTATGTAACTACCGGCTTTATGGTCGTTTTATATAATGTTATTTTGGCATCCCGTGACAACACCTTAAAGCGGAGAGCTTTAGACAGAGCAAATAAGCACCTGTTGCCAGCAGCAATCCTAGCCTTTATTTCTTCTTCTATTTCATTTTTATGTGTCACGACTACTCCCAAATACCTAAAACAGTCTGTTCCTGGAAAGACGTGTCCAAACAGTTGTACGCTAGCTGGATTTCTTGCTTGGTTTCTCGAAGTCTTCATGTACTTTGTTTTCTTTTCGTTCATAAACAAACCAAGCTTTTTTGCGAATTCTCAAATTCTTCGAGTATACCAGCTAATGATCCTAACAATACGTCCTGTTAGCAACACATCATCCGCATACGCAAGGTGCTGGGTCATTCTATTATAGATGTGCCCTCCGGGGTTGGTTCTCACAGCTCTTATAGCGAACTCCAAAGCCAGGTTGAATAATATGGGTGATACTGGATCACCCTGCCTGAGGCCGCAAGCTACTATAAACTGTTCTGACAGGGAATTCTGAATCTTAACCCAACAGTTAGTATCATTCAAGCTAACCTTTATCAACCTGACTAACTTGTCAGGTATTCCCAAACTTCTCATAGCTGTTAGCATTGCTTTCCTGTCAATCGAATCGTAGGCTTGCTGAAAATCTACAAACAAGTGGTGCAAGTCCACATTGTGCTCGTAAGTCTTTTCCAACATTTGGCGGACCGAGAAGATGTGGTCGACTGTTGACCGGTTTTTCCTAAAACCGCACTGATAGTCACCGATTATCCTCTCTGCCCATGTTGACACCCTATTACTTACTGCAGAGAACTTTGTACACTGTAGGCAGCAATGCAATTCCCCTGTAATTTCCACAGTTAAGCCTATCACCCTTCTTGTAAATGGGACATAAGACAGCTGTCTTCCACTCTTCAGGTAGAGTTGCATCCAGATATCATAAATTAAACTATGCAGCACAATTACTACCGGTTCTCCTCCATACTTAAGTAGCTCCGCAGGTATCTCATCTATTCCAGGAGAACGATTATTCCTGAGTGCCTGGATAATACTTTCTATCTCCTCCTTCTCCGGTGGATCCTCTTCTTCTATCTCCCCCTCCCTACCTATCACTTCCTCTATAGCATTTGCCTCTACTTCCTCAGGGTTTAACAGTTCACTGAAGTATTGGGCCCACCATGAGAGAACTTCTTTTTTATCCCTCAGTACTAGTTCACAATAATGGTTTTTCTGGAAGATAAATTTTTTTTTTTTTAATTTAAGGAGTGTCAACACCTATGTTCCTCTACGCCCGGAGTCTTCTCCGTGCACTGCATGCTTCCGGACAGTGTCCTCTCGTTACAGACAAAACTGTCCATCACAGGGCAGTGAGCTGTAGAGGGTTCTAGGAAAAGAAAACCTAATGGAAATTTGTAAAATTACTATAGTACTCATTCACGCATTAACATCTGAATTTGAAACTTCTGTTTTTAGATATTCATATACAATGTGTCTTTTATGTTTGTAATGAATATTTACATTATACACACACCTATATTTTTAATTAAATCATTGTTACTTATTTCTAAATTTAAGAAAAATCTTTCCGTCGCTTGTTTTATGACATCCTTAATGAATGGTAAACCAGTCTGTTCGTGCAGGGAACTAATCAGTATGTACCTAGGAGAATGTGTAGCGAATCTCAGAAACTTACTTTGGATTCTCTGAAGTTTTAGCATATTGGTTGGACATGTAAGGTTCTACGCTGCAGCGGCATAAATTAAGACTGGTCTCACCAATTCTACGTATAATAAGATTTTATTAGAACCAAAATAGAATCTTGGACACTGAATGGGTTTAAGTTTGACGTCTCACTAGCTAAATATATTAAAACTAAAACTCCGAACTACGTATACAAAAACCTTCTACAAGAACGACTACAGCTTAAATATAAAAATTATATTAAAATATTCAACGACGGGCCAAAAACGATGAATGGAGTAGGAGCAGCTTTCGTCATGAATGAGAGGCTGTTCAACTTCCCATTAAGCAATATCTCGAGCATATCTGCAGCATATTCGCTGTGTACTAAGCCCTAGTACATATTCGGAACTACAATGAACCTAAGAAATATATTATTTGCTCCGATTCAAGGAGCTCACTAGAGATGATAGGCAATCGGGACTCCGATAGTTTGTTGATTCAGTGCACACATACGCTCTTGGAACTATGCCTGCGAGAAAATAAAGAAGTCTCCTTTATTTGGATTCCCGGTCATGTGGGGGGGATAAGAGATAACGAATCTGCCGACAAAGCTGCTAAAGAAGCGGCATCAATGTTTTGTACAGACGAACGTGTCCTTGCAGTCGATTGAAAAGCTTTTCTAAAAAAACAAAATCTTTCCAACTGGGAAAAGGAATGGCAATCAATGCAGCTGTCAAATAAACTAAGGAATATCAAGGGTACCACAAAGAAATGGTCAACCTCAAATCGAGAATCTCGGCGAGAAGAAATTATCCTAGCGAGAATGAGACTCGGTCACACCATGTTGACACACAGCCACATATTCCGAAGAGAACCCCAGCCGGTATCAGCGCTTGCAATACGACATTAACGATCCCCCATATTCTATTGGAATGTTCGAAATATGTAAACGCGCGGAGAAAGGTAAATTTGCCGACCTCTTACAGATGTATTAGCAGACAATGAGGGCAATATCAATAAGACTTTCGAATATCAGAGACATTTTCCGTGGAAGCGTGCTTCATTTTGTGGTCATCGATCTGTTTCGGGCGTTCGCCCATCTTTAGGATGCGTTTTTCAGACGGTGTGACAACACTGACTTGCAGAGAGCAATTAGTTTACACACACTGCGGAACCAACCACCACAACAACTTCCGAATATCTTAGGGAGGTTCATCTATTTCATTAGGTTGTGAAACTAGCTATACATATGTATGTGTTTAGTGTTTGCTGGTGTCTTGTGTATAGTTATTTATTTCATAAGTGATATAAGGGAGTAGAGGAATATGATTAGACCTAGATTGTGGGTTTGCTGTAGTAATTGTTAGACTGGTGGGTTGTATGCATCCCGGATGAGTCCTTACAAATTAGAAACAGGTGCAAAGGACCATAGCTGTTGTGCACCATAAAAAAATCCAGAAAAAAAAAGATTTTATTATTTGTACTCAGCGTGGAATGTCTATTTAAAAGTGGGAAAAGTGAGACTATTAATCCTTTACATTTGTTACAAATGGCATTCACGTGCTGAGTAAATGTTAAGAATACAAAATAAATAATAGTCCAATTAGTTCATTAGTTATGAATAACCAATAAAGCAATATATATATATTGTGTGTGTACGAAATGAAACAAATGAGAGCTATTCAATAAATGCGTAAACATCGATGTTTACACATAATCAAGTCCACACATGAATTGTACAATACATAGAATAAACAAAATGTTGCATATTTTTTTTAGTAAATTACGTAATCAGTTCCATAACAAAGTACATTTTGTAGATATGTTTATTTTTACGTAGATCAATGAACAAGAGGAGTGGGTAACATACAAAAAAAATAAGTAAATTAAAACTGATAGAAACGGAGATTTAAAATGTTCATTTCGAACAAATAAATTCAATAACTGTCTTCATTAAGAAATACCAACGTAGAAATAAAAAAAAAAAACATTAAACAAACAATAATTTATACGAATAGAAATATATACGTCATAACATATTAGCTAGGTTATGTTTATTATTCAATAAATGTATTTAATTAAACTAGGACAAAAACACATTAAAAAGAAGTTATAGCTATAGCTTTACTGTATGTAAGTGACATTATGAGACCACGGAAGCTATAAAAAAAAACAGGTTCTGATATTTTTATTATGAAAGTATTACAGTTTTATAGATAAAAGATGAGTTCAATCTACTGGCTTGAATATAGATGTTGCCCAAAAATCTCCGGCATTAAATCAAGGAAAAAATTATTATCTTTTTTAGATCAAAATATTATAAAAAAGTCATTATATTTAATAACATTTTGAAACATTGAAAAGATATTAAATTCCAAGCAAAAGCATTCAAATACTTCATTAGATTCATGCTTCGCTACATAGAACAATCTGAAAAAGCTTGCGGCATTTAATTGTACACAGAGTTGCAGCTATTTAAGCACCTAATAAATAATGATGCATACAAAACAGTAATGATAAGTAGCAACATAAAAAAAAAACTAACTTAAGGGGTGTTTGTATCTGCTCGGACAGCCAAGCTGCGTTCAAGGCGCTTAGTTCATGTGTCTTCACTTCCAGATTGGTGTTAGAATAGAATGTTCTAAAAGACTGGAAGAGCTTTCTTCTCTGAAGGAAGTGCTTCTAGTGTGGGTACCAGGTCACGTGGGAATTTTTGGGAATGAGGAGGTGGATAGGTTTGCCAAATGGGAGCCTCTCTCCCTTTCACTGGTCCAGAGCCTGCTGTTGGTTGGTGTGTCTCTTGGCACATGTCTGTCAGGCTTCCAGATATGGATGACCTCATAGCACTCATCCTTATGGATGAGCACAGTCGACAGTCTAAGATGCTCATTCGAGGTCCGAGCGGGGCTTTGAGTGGCTTTCTCAGGCATCTGATTGGCTTCCTCACTGGGCATTGTGGCTTAAGGAGATATCTCTATACAATGGGACTCATGCCTGACCCTTTTGTAGAGTTTGTGAGACGGAGGAGGAAACACCCGTGCATCTTGTGACGGATTGTTTGGGCATGAGGAGAACCTTTGGCCGAAATAGGATATCGGTAGAAGATCGTAAGCTATGCCCTTTAAAGGTTCGGGTCCGATTTCTTCGGACTGTGGTAAAACTTAGATGGGTAAAATCCGGGGCTCGACTTTTGTTCTAGACCCGGTAGTTGTTATTCTTTCGGGGCAGCTATACGGGCCCAGGGAGGCTTTGGATAGCGTAGGGTTTCGCCTTCCCCATCCTTGAATAATAATAATAAAACATAAAAAAAATCACAGAGGAAAAAAAGAGGTGTTGCAGGAAATATTTATGAGGGAATTCTTTGATTACAAAGCCTCTCAGTTCTAGTATTACTTGAGCATTGGTCTCCAATTAACTTAATATACTGTTAATAAAGATTTTTTTTTTTGGTAAAAAGGATAAAGCCTTCCATGAAATGCTGGTAAAATGACTCAGAGTTTGGTACTTCAAACCAGTGTCCGATTTGAAGTAAACATTCTCGGGGATAGAGATAGTGGGGATTGCCCTTTGTTTACCTCAAACGCCATATCGTATAGCAGCCATAGCTAACTGTCTTAACAAGGCATACATCAAAGCAATTAAAATTTAAATTTAAAACAAATGTCCCAAGAACCACATCCTAAAATCAATTTTTCCTACAAAAACCTAATCGCAATTAAGTTAATCAATTTTCTTCGAACTAAGCATAAAAAAAAAAAAAATCTGGTATGAAACACTCACAAACTTTCTCTTGCTCCATTTTATAATTTGTGTACCAAATGAATTCAAATACGACGAAAACTGAAAAAACCGTTCAGTAAAAGCATACTTCCGAAGAACTAATTTCCTTGAAAATGTAAATTTTGGCCATCCATTAATTTCTAATAAATTTTTTTTGGATGATAGAATTGTATAATCAGGTATGATAGCACTTTAGGAAAAACATAACCCCGCCCCTCCCCTAAAAGTGCCATTAAATGAATTTACCTCGAAAAATGTTTTAAATAAAAGTTGTACATCTTTGTATGCTTAGTTTATATACGATGTTTCAAGAAAATCGTCGGAGCCATTTTTGAGAAAATCGTGAAAAAGTGGAAAAATCATTTAGTAAAGTGGTAAAGTAAACGCACTTCCGGTCATCTGATTTTTATCAAACTCGGAACTTCAACAACATATTTAATTACATTATTTAGATGATAGAATTGTTTAAGAAACTAAAAAAGCACTTTAGATGAAACCTAACCCCACCCCACCGCCATAACTGCACTTAAATGAATTTTCCCAGAGAAATGTTTCAAATAAAAGTCGTAGCTCTTTGCATGTGAAGTTGATATACCAAGTTTAAAGAAAATCGTTGAAGCCATTTTTGAGAAAATCGCAAAAAAGTAAAAACAAAACCAACAAGTAAAGTATTTCCGGTTGAGGAATTTTGACAAATGACCCACTGTCAGAGGCTATGGTGATACATAAACGGAATATCAAGTTTCAACTTTCTACGGTTCTTCGTTTTTAAGTTACGCTGTTCACATACACATACACACACACACACAAAGAGACAATTTGCTAAAAACCACTTTTTTGGACTCAGGGGACATCAAAACGGATATTTCCGGTGCAAACACGATATCGAAAATTTGACAGGATTACAATACTTCCTCTTACTAAAGTAAAAAGAGAAAGTAAAATTTATTGTACTGCACTGACACTTTAAAGAAAAGCATAGTCTCACTGCTTTTCACACAACTACCCCACCCAAAAATAAAAAAATAAAATAAAAAAAAAACATTTTTCTTGGTAAAATGATTCTTATAAAAGTGTTAGAGGCATTAATATATGTACAACATATGAAAAGTTTAATAAAAATCAATGGAACCAATTTTGGGAAATTCGCGAAAAACTGGAAAGAAAAAAAGAATCATTTAAAAAAAATTCGCACTTCCGGTTTGGTAGATTTTTTTTACCGAAACTTTCATGTCAGATGATATGGCAGTAACGAAATATGGAGTTTGGAACTTCCTGCGGTTTTACGTCTTCGATATTTTCTTCATACACATACACACACACCCACACCATTCGCTACAAATATTTTTTCATACTCAGGGCACTGCGAAACATTTCCGATGAAAAAACTCAATTTAGAAAATTTGTTATGATTGCAATTTCCATTTGCAGCAAGTAAAAAGTAATTATTATTATTGTAGTTGGGTGCCTAATGGCGCGGGACCTAAGCCTATGCGGCCTTTATCCCCCCGATAACCCCTATCCCCTTAATAAATCTCCCCCGGTAGCTTACCGGTTAATCTACAGTATCCCAAGATATCCCGAAACTCCAGCTCGCGCAGACAATCCTGCGAGAGTGATGCCCTCCCAAAAACACGAAACCTAGTTCCAGCGAAACGGGGACACTGACAAAGGTAGTGGTACACCGTTTCCCTGACTCCGTCGTCACAGTTCTGACAAATGGGACTAGACGTCCTCCCTATATTAAACAAGTGGCTGGACACCCAAGTGTGTCCAGTCACTATCCCTATCAGGGTCCTCAGACCCGTCCTACTAAGGGACAGGAGATACTCCGAAGTTCCCTGCCTACTTGTCTTTATAAATCTTTTGGCTTGGAGGCACCCCTGCGTGTCCCCCCAGCGTTTCTCCAAAACTTTCGTCTCCCAAAGTCTAATCTGTTTGTCACGAAACGTCTTTGTGACAGCCAGGGCTGGTTCAAGACCGCAAAATGGTTGAGATGATCCCTCCCTAGCCAACTGGTCTGCCCCCTCATTCCCCTCTATTCCCGCGTGTCCGGGTAAGTAATTAAATAATTTACAAATATAATAGTTTATTCAGGACCTGATGGGAGTAGTGAATCGTGGGAGGTTGAGGTGGTTGGGTCACCTGGAAAGAATGGAGCAAGACAGGATACCGAGAAAGTTGTTTACTGGGCATCCGGGAGGAGGAAGAAGTAGAGGAAGACCAAGGATGCGATTGGCTGGATGACGTGGAACAGGATCTCAGGTTGTTGGGAGTGAGAAGGTGGAGACGAGTGGCTCAAGACAGAGAGGAGTGGAGGAATGTAGTTGAGGAGGCTAGGGCCCTACATGGGCTGTAATGCCAAGAAAGAAGAAGAGAAGAAGAATAGTTTATTATTTGAGTTTCTATAATGGGGTTGATGAAGGAGAAAAAATAGTCTGGTTAGAATGACTTAACAGAATATGGTTTACACAGTATAATATGATACTGTGTCAGAGAGACACTGACTGCCTGGACTTTACACTTGAAATGATAAGAGTATGGTAGAGTGGGAAAGGGGTAATGACACGTAGTGATGAACTCAGTAGTATAAACTGTTGTCATTCTGTCTCCCGTCACTATTTTTATGTGGTTTCTCCCACTCTAGTCCCAGAGAGTGGTCCTGGGGCATTTTGTCTCTCTTTCACTGCTATGAATAACTCTCTTTGGATACTATTACAGATTCAGAATAGTTCACTAATATTATATTATCAAATTCTAATTTTTAAATAGTACAAACAAGAAATTAAATTATAAATTTATGTTATCAAAGGATTTAATTTAAAAATTTAAGTGATCAATATACAATATTATACGGGGTATTCATCAATACGTTTGAAATATCTTATTAACGAGGCCCTTATTGAAAAAAAAAAGAAAGTAAAAATTGAATAAGAGTAATAATCAAGGATATTATCCAAGGTTGCCAACCGTATGGCAAACAATTTAATTAGTACCAACCTTCAGAGGGGATTATCAAATCCCACAGACAGTTTAAAAAAAGAACAAGATATTACAGTGAATAAGCATGGGCAAAGTGCATTGATTTTCACATAAAAACGTGGCGAGTACAGTATAGTGACACCGGTTCACTACCATAACTGGACTTTAGTAACACAACTAAAAAATAAAAGTCCAGTAGAATCAATAAAATACGAGCAATATGTGGACAGACTAAGAGATGAGAGTTTTTTTTTCTCTGTTTCACCAGTTCTGTACGTCATTCCCAAACAGGACAACACTCTGCTATTCTGTACTATTCTTGCACTATATTATTTATTTATTGCTAAAGAAAACTTCATTTCGTGGTTTTTTGTTATGTGAAAATAAAATCGCAAACAATTTAATAAATTGATAAATAAATATTAATAAATTAATAAATATTAATCACAATATTACACTTTTATAGATTTATATTGACATAAATAGAATAGGATATATCACTTATCAAATATTGTATACTATAATAATAGTGGAAATTTAAACGGTTTGCAGTCTTTTAAACAAAATTAATTAAAATTATTTATTTAAATAAAGTTTTATTCAGTTAATTTTTACAATGAGCTTTCTCAAACTCTGTGTAATGTGATAACAAGAAGGAGTGATAACAGAAGGAAAATATATAATTTTTAATTATAATGATATAAAAAATTATAACTAGTGGTGCCAGCCAGTCGCTCTATTATTCAGGTCAAGAGCCGCGGTCAGTGCACGGTCAAAGGGACCGCCAAGGACAGAAACCGCCAAAGACACACTGCTTCAAAAGGGTCATTATACGGTCATACACAGAAGCCGCCTGGCCAATATACAAAATCAACAAACACTCAAAAGACCGACCACCTGGCTACAGTCCTTTGATAACTACCATCACCTGTTGCCACACCTATTCAAGACCTAGGGTCAACACACGGCAAGAGATGTTTTAGTGTGACCCGTAATTACAGACTTGTCAATGTGTGAGTGATGGCAATATAACGTCTCTCAACAGGAAGTTGGGAGGATTATTCTTCAGTATTTTATCAGCGTAACATCAAGATTCTACCAGTGACATAATTTATACATCGGAGAGCGTCCCTATCTAAGTATTTAAACATATATTTATTTATCATCATTATAGTTGTGCATTCTAGTTACAATTTAAATCATTTCAAATTAATTGTAGTTTATCTTTTCAAACGTTAAATTATTGTTAAAATATACATATATCTATTTTCGTAAATTAGTAATTCATATTCCGAGTAACAACTCTCTAAAAATCCCTAACTAACTCCCAACTATTCATCGCATCACATAACTCTCGCCAAGACATCTTAACCCATTACATCTGTAAAACCCAAAAAAAAAAAATTAATAATCTAGTAAAAAACAAAAAGTTTCTTTTAATATCTAACATTTTCTTTTATTTTACAACAATCACCTAATCACTTTCGTTATTACAGCATCAATACTTTTATCTTTATTTTTTTTCTGGCATCCAGACTTTTATATATACGCTATATCCATTCTTTTCAATTCCGATCAGTCCAAGGCAACTTTCTTTCATGTAACACTTCCAGCGCCTTTCAACATTTCTTGATCCCTTTGTATTTTCACTCTACTTCGTTTTTTTTTTCCTTTTTCAATTCCATGGGGCACCAATCTAAAATTTTCTTGGTTCTCCTGCCAATGTGTGACCAGCCCACTTCCATTTTCTTTCAAAAATAACTTTTGCAACATCTTCCATTCCTAGTCCTTTCCCTTCTCACTGTTTTCATTAATTTATCCACATCTCTCCTCGTTAGGCACCCAGTTTCAAAACCAATATGTGAACACTTATGGAGTGCCAAAGTTTCTTCTTTACACTCCGAAATAGTTTGGATATTCATTGTAAGTTCCCCAAGTCTTATTCTTCTAGTAATTTCCTTTTGTATTCTATGTTCTTTATCAATTAACCGTCCCAAATAAACCATCAACAACCTCTTCATGTGCCTCTCCATTTATCTTCAATATTTTATCTACTCTTTGATTGTTATTTACTCTTTCATGAGTTAAGTTTTTTCTTGGGGGGAGGGATTTTTAACCCTAAGTCTTTCAACATGTTTGCCAGTTCTTCACGTTGATTGTTCCAATTAGAACCTGGTCGTCTGCAAACCTCCTACCCAGTAGGTGTTCTCCATTCTCTCTACACACATTACACTATAGCCCAGACGACCGACTTAGATCAAATCGCTTGCCAAATCTCTTTTGAAATTTAAGGTCACATATTCCCTAAAATTATTTTTTTTTTCTGCAAAATCTGTCAAATAAATATGATATCAGTTTGGATAGCGACAAGTTTAATAAAAATAAAAAAATCTTTTAATTACATTTGCGAGAAAAATTCAAAAACTATTTTCTTAAAGTCGCCACTTCCGGTGAATTCATTTTCTTCGGAATAAATACAGAGGTAGAATTCATAAATTATATAGAAATGACAATTTAGAGGAAAGCTCCTCTAGTGTTTCTTAAATCTAGATCCTAGAAATTCTTCAAATAAAAATGACATACATTCAAGTGTATCAGAATTGGGCAAAATTTAATAAATACAAATACTACAGCACTTTTGAAAAAACGCGAAACGTTAGAAAAAAAACAACAAAAAACTAGTTAAAGTTGAACATACACAAACACACAAACCATTAATTAGAAATCTTTTTACATGATAAGGGAATTTCAAAACATTATTTCTGGTGAAAATTTGAAAAGATTGCAATATTTCCTCTTCAATTCTGTAGATGAAAATTAAAAAAGTAATAATTAAAAAATAAAAATGAATTTGGTCGAATGAATTGGAAAAAAATGGATATTAGCGTTAATTTAGGGAACTAAGTAGGCGGCCACGATAAGTGAACGGGTTAAAAGGCGTAGACAGCAAAGTATTGTTGTACTGGATTCGATTCAGCTCCTATCCTTGATTTTGTTTGATGTAATATGAGAAATTCAGTAAAGTATATTTGCTCTCCTCTGCCTCCGTTCACGTCTACGTAAAAAAATAACAAAAAGAAAAGAATATAAGGAATGAAGGATATTCTCCAAAAGGGAATGAATTGAAAAAAAACTGATATTTTTTAATGTCAAATAATGTCAAACAATTTTTTTAATGTGAAATAACAAATAATGCCAAACTAACTGTAAAATGTGGCCAGAAAGATAATCTACTTTAAGAGTACGAATAATAAGCTAACAATATTTCAAGTTTGCAATGGCATTTCTAGTGCCAAATTTGAAATCAGAGAATATCTCTGATTCAAACTCAGCATTCTTTAATGATATAGGGTAGACATGTGAGGAAATAGCAGGAATATAACAGTCAAAGTTCATTGGGATAAGCGCCATATCCATTAATTAGATAAGGCTTTGTTTTATTTCAATATTCTTAGAGGAAGCCTCAAATAGAAATATTTTTGTTAATTTGTTAGATTCATTATATTTATAAAAATAGTTTGGCAAAAGCAAAATAGGAAAACTTTCTAGTTATGCTCATTTTAAGTCAGATAGTGGGGTGGTACCTAAGGAGAGAGGAGGGAAAGGGAGAGAAAATGCTAAAAAAACATTACTTCCGTAACCAAGGACTTCCAAATATGTAAATTCCGGTGGAAAGTATTTTTGAAAGTTAAATACGTGCAACACTTTCTCTTACTGTTGTAAGACCAGTTCCAACAATTTGCAGCCTGCTATTATTTACCTATCATAAAAAAAAAAAAAAAGATTATGTCAGGGTACCATGTCAGAATAACAATAAAATGCATTAATTCAAAATTTTCAACTATGATTTAAAAACCGAGAACTTGAAAACAAATGAACATTTTATATTACCTCGCTAAATGAACGAGTTTTAATATTTTGGATTTCTTTAAAACCGATGTAAACCTTTAACGACACAGAAAATCACATTTATGTGTAAAGGGGTAATTTATTATAATTTTTTTGAAATTGAATGGAATAATTGGAATATTCCACTAAAAAAAAACAAAAAAAAAAAAATGTAGGGGCTTTATCACCACCGTCAGACATCTTATTTGAGAGCCATCGGAAATATCAGCAGGTTAGATAGATTGTATTTGCAAGGGTATCCAGGTAAAACAGAATTTATTGCTTGGCCAACTGCCATATTTCCTTCCTAGCTGGATCCATATTGTGTGTATGGCAATGTTTCCTTAGGTAACAATGCTTTTTAGAATTTGGCCTGAGGACCAATCAATTGAATTGTGTCTGCCTGACCAAATGTTCTGAGCGTATATTCTGATGATGATGCTGATGACTGGAGGACCATTTGTATGATAACACCATCCACAAAGTATATACGTATACGGCGTATATATGGTGTTTTATACATATATATATATATATATATATATAGTTTTATCCGTGGTAGCATGCATGTCCCTTTTATTCCGAACCAGTTTCGGATCCAGAGCAAATTCACCCATATTACACTATTAGTATAGTATACTAATAGAAAATCAGCAAGAGTGAGTGTAACAGAAACATTATGTTGAAATAAACTCTCTACACGAACTTGGTGATTATGCTCTGACGATGGATGAAAATCCGAACGAGAAAAGACCTCGTGTTTCACCATTTCCAGACGAGGTTTCTTCGCTGGAATTACTTCCTCTTCTTCTGGTTTTATCGGGCTTGGTGAAGCTGTTGCCATAAATTTTTGACATTCTGAATCTTAGTTGACTTTACAAATACAAGTTTTGCTGAACATTTTAAACAGTTAAAAAAAAATTAATATAATTTAATCTGGTAAATATATTTAATATTCCTTTCACACTTTAAACATTTCTGTTTAAATTTCTTCATATAAAGTAAGCGGTGGAAGGGCGATAGGGGTGTCGGAAGAACCCACAATCAACCACCTTGCAGCGACGAAGATTGGTGAAGTAGAAGGAAGAGAGAGCTAAATTTCGCGTATATATAGAGGGAGCTCATGCTCCCTCTTCATCTGTTACATCAGCTCTCTCCACTTGTCGTCGTCGCTGCAAGATGGTTGATTGTTATCCACATATTCAATATACAGGGTGTCCCAAGGTATATGGATAACGACTTTTTTTCGGAAACTGAAAAAAAAATTGAAAAATACGTGTCCCCGTATTTATTTGTTAGAAATCCAAATTTAATTTGCAAACTTGTTTGGTGCTGTCAGAAGCGAGATACAGGCACCAACTTCATTTTTTCAAATGATTCAAATTTTTTATAGTCAAGCAGCCATTGGAGCTCTGGGTGCACCAGTCATTAACACTAAAATGGTTTGGGAATGCCTAGATAAACTTAACGATTTGGGCAGCAGGAACAAAGTTGCACTCTGGTGGGTGCCCGGGGCACGTTGGCATTGAAGGGAATGAGATGGCCGACGCCCTCAACCATGATAGGCGCTATGACCCCACTTCTGTGGCCGGAACCTTTTTGTGGGATTAGCGACCAGTTTCTGTCAGAGGAACTTAGGAAGGAGGAGGAGACGAAGAGATCTCAACTCTGGTACTCCCTCCCCGGGTTGCGGCAGGCCAAGATCTGCTTGGGAAATTATAACCAACGGAGGTCGGAGGCCTGCATTGATTGAGTAAGAACAAGCTCCGCGTACTTACGGGTTTCCTCACGGGGCATTGCCGACTTAGAGGACACCTGGTGAAGCTGGGCTTGGAAAGTGACAGCTCATGCAGATTCTGTGGGGAGTTGGAAAAAACTCCAATACATCTCCTAACAGACTGCGAGGCTGCCACTCAGAGAAGGTTTAGGAACCTGGGCAGCTACCAGGTGGAGGAGGGGGACATACCCTCTCTAGAGCCCGTCAGGGTATTAGGATTCCTCAGGGATCTTAACCTGATGGAGGTATTGTAGAACGGAGGTTCAATTGGGCATCCGTTCGGGTGCTATGGGCAGGCCTGTGGCACCCAGGGGGCATAGCACAATAGACCTGATCAAGGTCGCAGTGCGTTGCCCCCCCCAGATAAAAAAAAAAGAATGAAAACTTCCCAAAGTGATGATTCCTGAAGCTAACTTGATATCACCAAACATAAGAGACTGGTTGTAGCATGTAAATAAATGAATTAAATAAACAAGAATATTTCTTAATCACTGTGATAAATTTAAGTTGCTTTGGTAGGCAATTTATTATTTCAATGGTGCCGACTTAGCACAAAAAAAAAAAAGACAAAGAAAAACGAATTGTTTCCTGGGCTAACAACTTCAAGTGTTAAATTTAAAACAGCGACAAACAAAATAAATTTAATTTTTAGCCAGAGATGAAATATTCCTTTTTTATTTTAATAATAAATAATAATAACTTAAGTACCTGTCAACATAAAGAAATAAAATACAATATATAACAACACTGGTGGGAATTAGTATGGAAATAAAAACATATATTACAGTTTATATCACCTAAAGAGATAAGAGTTTAGTGGATGTGTGTGAGAGAAGGGTCAAAGTATAGGCTGAATTAATTACACCAGGGAGCAGGTGTATCGTATTTTAAAGTAAATTATTTTGGGCAATTTTTTTTTTATTATTATTTTCAATTTCAAAGAGTGTTGTTATTCCTTCGCTAAAAAAAAAGAAGCTTTTCTTAATAACCAACTAAATTCTATTCCCTAGTTACGGTGCATTTATTTAAATTCCCTCCAGCTACTATTAATTTAGTAAAATAATGCGAATTCTTTTCACACATGAACTTAACGTCCAACTACAAAATTGAGTTTAGTGGGACGAAGGCTAATGCACATACTTTATCATTAAAATTTTTTAAACGAACATAAAATTTAGCAGTTTACGCGGGACTCGAACTGGGGACCTCCTAGATACAAGTCCATGCCTATAACCATTACACCAAACTCGCCCGATATATTTAAACTAAAGTATTTGATAATTCCAAAATGAATTGTTTATACGTATATTATAGATTCTAAAAAACGTCAGTAATAAAGAGAATAACTGCAAGAGATCTCGAGAAGTGGTCAATAAAAAATTACACTCTTTTTAAAACTTTTCCAACATTTCGACAAATTTATTGTCATCTTCAGGGATAAAATTTAAAAAAAAATATTAATCGGGGTTACATATAATTTTCATTAGACACACTAAACACAAAATATATACTAAACAAAACTTGATATGACATAAAGAGTTGGCTTATATAATGAGCTACATCATCAGAAATAAAAAAATTGAATTGTTTAATAATTGTCTAATGAAAATTATATGTAACCCTGATTAACATTTTTTTTTTTAAATTTTATCCCTGAAGAAGACAATAAATTTGTCGAAACGTTGGAAAAGTTTTAAAAAAAAGTGTAATTTTTATTGACCGCTCCTTGAGATCTCTTCAGTTATTAATAGATCGGTCGATAATCTTTATTATCAATAAAGAGAATCTTATACGAAATTTTGATTGTGGAAATAATAAAGACAACGAAAATTCCTAATTATAACCTGATGTTACACACACACACATTTTCTTCCTAGGGGCCTCTACAGCTCACTGTCCGGTGATGGGCAGTGTTGTCTGTAATTGAAAACGCTGAAAGAACACTGTCCGGAGGCCGGTAGTGCACTGAGAAGGCTCCGGGCGCCAATGACTTTAGATGTTGACGCGCCTTAAACTAAAAAAAAAAATTTATATATTGTTTCCAACCTGTTCTCGTTAAACAACTACTTTTTAACACACTTCATTTCTTTTTTAGTAAAAGTACCTTGCGCAGATGAAATCATTGCCATTGTTTCTCAACTTTATTATCTTGTTGAAGACAAAATAGTATTTTGAATATGTAGTGTGTTAAGATTACACAATGATGTATAATACTTTTTTGCCTTGAAAAAAATCTGGTGTGAAACACTCACACAACTTTCTCTTACTCCTGTTCTCAAAACTATAATTGAAAAAAAACTGAAAAAACTGTTTAGTAAAAGCGCACTTCCGGCTTACTAATTTTCTTAAAACTTGGAATTTTGGCCATCTATTTATTTCTAATTAATTTTGTTTGCATGATAGAATTGTATATTAATCAACTAGAATTGTATAATCAGCTGTAACCCAACCCCTCTCCTACAAAAGTGCCCTTAAATGAATTTTCTCAGCGAAATGTTTGAAATAAAAGATGTAGATTTTTGCATTTTTAGTTTATATAAGAAGTTTCAAGAAAATCGTCGGATCCATTTTTGAGAAAATCGCGAAAAAGTGAGAAAAAATCATTTAGTAGTGTTAAAACAAACACACTTCCGGTTATCTGATTTTTTCAAACTCGGAATTTTTAACAACATATTTAATTCTAATTAACATTATTTAGATGACAGAATTGTCTAATAAACTGAAATAGCAGTTAAGATGAAAACCTAGCCCTACCCCTTCCCCCAGAAGTGCCCTTAAATGAATTTTCCTGGAGAAATGTTTCAAATAAAGTTGTAGCTCTCTGTATGTGTAGTTGATATACCAAGTTTAAAGAAAAACACAAAGCCATTTTTGAGAAAAACGCAAAAAAGTCAAAAAACCAACAAGTATCTAAACTGGTACTTCCCGGTTGAGGAATTTCTAGACCCAGATGACCAACTGTCTGATGCCATGGTGATACCTAAACGGAATATCAAGTTTCAACTTTCTACGGTTTTTCGTTTTTGAACTATGCTGTTCTCATACATACCCCCCCCCCGCCAGAGACACACAGACCATTTACTGAAAACCACTTTTATGGACTCAGGAAACAAAAAAACGGATATTTCCGGTGAAAACTCGATATAAAAAATTTGGCACGATTACAATACTTACTACACTTACTAGGAGGAGTAAGAGAAAGTAATAAATGACAAAATTATCGAAACGGTGAAGATTTCATCTTGTTTTTACTTTTGGCCAAACTTCACAACTTTTAAGAAATATGTAACCCAACAGCCTGGCAAATGAACCAAATATAACTAAATAACTGCTTAATAAATTTTCCATCTCATTTATGGTATTGTACTAACACTTAAGAGTGGCTAAATTTAAAGGTTAAGCATTGTAGATAGATTAGATTCCAGAGAATGATACCGGTTGAAAGTAGATCAAGAAGAATGGTTTTATTGATCGCTCTATACAAGCGCTACATAAAACAGAACCAAGTATGCCAACTTGGAAAGTATGCCCCCCTTCCCCTCAGCCCACATCAATATGAGATACATCAAAAGCTAACAATATTTCTTTTTGTTTACACTTTAATTATGAATTAAAAGCACTCAAAATAGAATAAACAGTGTCAAGAGTGCAGTTCAATAGGTTAATTGATCTATGTAACCTCTTACTATAACCCCTTCACAGTTATAATAATCAATACGATGTCTGTTACAAAATTTTATTATCCTATATGACTTCTTGTTACATTCTTTTACTGATCTATTCTTAAATTGTTTAACCTGATTAGGTTCAGGTAATACAAAAAAAAAATGACCAAACATCAAAATAAATTTCCTAATATTGCTGCATTTTATCTTTTTACAATTCATACATTAATTATAACAACTTTGTAAAAATGACCATCCAAACATTGCAAAATGGCATGCAGGAGAAATTACAGAGATATACGCTGATTGTTTGTCAGTTTTCGATAGTGTTTATTATATTTCTACATGTTACGAAATAAACGTGGAAATGATATCAATTAATTTATTTAGATCCCAGTCGAACTAATTTGCTTCTTTTTTTACAGTTGGCACTTACAGAAATCTGCCATTTTTACTTTCTCTTACTCCTAGTAAGAGGAAGTATTGTAATCGTGTCAAATTTTCGATATCGAGTTTTCACCGGAAATATCCGTTTTGAGATCCCCTGAGTCTAAAAAAATGGTTTTTAGCGAATGGTCTGGTGTGTGCGTGTGTGTCTGTGTGTGGGTGTATGTATGTGAACAGCATAGCTCAAAAACGACAAATCGTAGAAAGTTCAAACTTGATATTCTGTTTAGTATCACCATGGTGGGATCCGACAGTGGATCATCTGACAAAATTCCTCAACCGGAAGTACCACTTTACTAGTTGTTTTTTTTTACGTTTTGCAATTTTCTCAAAAATGGCTCCGAAGATTTTCTTTAAACTTGCTATATCAACTACACATACAAAGAGCTACAACTTTTATTTGAAACATTTCTCCAGGAAAATTCATTTAAGGGCACTTCTGGGGGAGGGGTGGGGTTAGGTTTTCATCTTAACTGCTGTTTCAGTATATTAGACAATTCTGTCATCTAAATAATGTTAATTAGAATTAAATATGTTGTTGAAATTCCGAGTTTGAAAAAAAATAGATAACCGGAAGTGCGTTTTTACTGAAATATAATTTTCAGTTTTCTGGTATTTTCTCGAAAATGGCTCCAACGATTTTCTTTAAACCAGCGTTGTTAACTATACATATAAAGAGCTACAACTTTTATTTGAAACTTTTCCCCTGATAAATTCATTTAAGGGGACTTTTGGGGGAGGGGGGTTATGTTTTTCTTTAAAATGCTATCACAGTTGATTATACAATTCTGTCATCCAAATTGAAATAACTAGAAATTAATATATGACCCAAATTCCGAGTTTCAAGGAAATTAGTAAACCGGACAGTTTTACTGGACAATGTTTTCACTTTTCGAAGAATTTCATTAAATTTGGTACACTAACTATAAAATTTGTCAATTATAATTTTGAGTACTGGAGTAAGAGAAAGTTGTGTGAGTGTTTCACACCAGATTTTTTTCCTTTCTTACACGATTTTATGTCATTCTTTTCTTACTTTCTCTTCCTCCTAGTAAAAGGAAATATTGCGATCGTTTTCAAAATTGAGTTTTCACCGGAAATATATGTTTTAAGGTCCCCTGAGGGGTAAAAAAAAAATTTTTTTTGCGAATGGATTGTGTGGGTGAGTGAATTTCGCAAAAACGAAAACCTCCAAAAAACCTCAAACATGGTTGGTATTCTGTTTAGATACAACTCTCGTATTTCACACAAATATTCCATCAAACGGAAAAAGGACTTCACTGATTTTTTTTTTTAGTTATTCGCGATTCTCTAACATTCCACACCACTATCTCCATACAGTGAAAAAACATTTAACACGAAAACGCTTAACGCAGTGGAAAAATCGGTTAATACGAACGAAATCATATATGCGGTCCCGACAAAATACTATGTAATTTCATACATTTTTTTTTTTTCTTTTTTTTTTTAACACGAAACAAATATCGCTTAACACTAAATGATTTCACTTCCCGAACGAACAAAATATACCTATTTTCTGCAGTCACACACATCGTCACGCAGATTTTTTGGCTTATTTTTTTACTTTCTCTTACTCCTAGTAAGATGAAGTATTGTAATCGTGTCAAATTTTCGATATTGAGTTTTCACCGGAAATATCCGTTTTGAGGTCCCCTGAGTCCAAAAAAGTGGTTTTAGCAAATGGTCTCTGGTGTGTGTATTGTAGGTGAACAGCATAGCTCGAAAACGAAAACGTAGATAGCTGAAAAACTTGATATTCCGTTAGGTATCACCATGGGATCTGACGGTGCGTTATTGGTCAATATTCATCAACCGGAAGTACCACTTTACTAGTTGTTTTTTTTTACTTTTTTGCGGGTTTTTTCTCAAAAATGGCTCCAACGATTTTCTTTAAACTTGATACATCAACTACATATACAAGGAGCTACAACTTTTATTTGAAACATTTCTCTGGGAAAATTCATTTAAGGGCACTTTTGGGGGAGTGGTGGGGTTAGGTTAACCTCTAAAGTGCTATTTCAGTTTATTACATAATTCGGTCATTTGAATAATGTTAATTAGAATTAAATATGTTGTTGAAATTCCGAGTTTGAGAAAAAATCGGATAATCGGAAGTGCTTTTGTTTTAACACTTTACTAAATGATTTTTTTCACTTTTTCGCGATATTCTCAAAAATGGCCCTGGCGATTTTCTTGAAACAACACATATAAACTAAACATTCAAAGATCTACAACTTTTTATATAAATTTTTCTCTGGAAAAATTCATTTAAGGGCACTTTTAGGAGAGGGGGCGGTTACAGCTTCCTTTAAAGTGGTATCATACTTGATTATACAATTCTATCATCCAAATGAAATTAATTAGAAATAAATAGATGGCCAAAATTCCAAGTTTCAAGGAATTTAGTAAACCGGAAGTGCGCTTTTACTGAATAGTTTTTTTTTCAGTTTTCGACAAATTTCATTAAATTTGGTACACAAACTATAACATTTGTCATTTATAATTTTAAGAACTGGAGTAAGAGAAAGTTGTATGAGTGTTTCACACCAGATTTTTTTTTCTTTAGTAGGAATAAAATAAACAATGACTACCACTGTTGCTAGGTTTCCGCTTATCTTTGAGTAGGTGAAAGCGTCGCCATTATCAAAAAATTTCAGATAGTTTTCGAATTCGGTGAATTTTGTGCTAAAACCAGCGAATTTTGTGTTGTTTTTTTTTTGTTTTTTGTTTTAATATTAATATAAAAACTTATTTTTTCAAGTCTACAATAGCAGAGAGATCGGGACGAATTCAAACAGCTATTTTATCGTTCAACACGAAATTCTTTTAACACGAAAGAATATTTCAGTCCCCTCAGTTTTGGGTTAAACGTTTTCCACTGTTTCCACTGTGCACATGTACCTATCTCTCTCTTATTTTTATTTTTTTTTTTTTGTAATTTCCCGAGAAAATTGATGTATTTAGGAAGTTCTAAGAGAAACAATAATATTACGCTTTTCTATAAAGTATTACAGCAATTCAATATATGGTTCGATCGCTTATATAGTATTAATTATACATTGCAAGCATTGCTAGAATTCCAAATCTGAAGAAAAACGGATAACCGGAAGTGTGTAGAATAGGTTTTTGAGTTTTTTTGGAATAATCTCGTAAACGACTACAATGATTTCCTCTAAACTTGGAAGGCTAACTGCACCTATTATTCTTAATTGAAACTTCGTTCTTTTTTTTTTTTATTTGATTTTATATAGATTTACGAAGTTTGCGGCGTTAAATTTCAAATATTATACGCGGGATTGGATGAATCTTATTGGAGCTCTCTTTTTGTGTACAACATAAACACTTCCCTACCTGTTAGACTGTTTGGATCGTCTCTCGCCCCACCACCTCCTCTACTTTTTGTTAGGACAATAGAACAAAATTTTAAGTTAAAAAAAAAAATGTCATTTCACATAAGTATAACTGTATTAACAGCACTAAGAATCGTTCTTTTAGCAGCAAATTCTTTAGTATATCCATCATCAGAGCAAATATTATCATTACATAGAGTTCGTTTACATCCTACTATATAACTGCAATACCTTTTTATACCTACTGTTTGATTATATTTCCATTGTATTAAATTTTCAAAAAAACAAGGTTTCAACGGAAATTAAGTTACAATCAATTTCCAATCTAATTGAAATCACAAAAATCAATGAAATTGTGTTTTTTCGTTCACAAAAATATTATTTCATTCTAGTTGTGGTGGTTGGTTCCGCAGAGCTGGAAAGCATCAGAGACATTTTCCGTGGTAGCCTGCTTCATTTTGAAGTCATCGACCGGTTTCGGGCGTTCGCCCATCTTCAGGTTGCGAAAAAAAAGTATGCGTGCGTATTTGGATGATGTACGATGTATGTGAATGTTGTGTAAAAAGGTGATATGTTGAGTGGAATGCATAATATAAAACTTGACTATAAAAAACCATATTTAGATATACATGCGTGCGTGGATGGCGTATGTAAATGTTGTATGAAAGGGTGAAATAATAGTGGAATGCATAATTATAAAAAACTTAATTACAAAAAATCATATTTAGGTATACATGCGTGCGTGGATGGCGTATGTGAATGTTGTGTGAAAGGTGAAATATTGAGTGGAATGCATAATTATAAAAAAACTTAATTATAAAAATTGCTTAATTTTAAATTATGTTAGTTTAAATCGTTATCTAATTTAATTTTTAATTTATTTTTATATATTTTATATTTTACTTTGATTAGCTAATTGTAAAGTAAATCTCCCTCCAATAACAGGGTTTAAAAATTAGACCCCCACGTGTTGTTTCCATTTTAAGGAAAATTTGCCCTTTAACAACAACCCAAACAAGTGTTTTTCCCACCCAGTTATCATCACCATACCCCTTGACCTCGTTTAAGAGTTTAGTTTTAAATACAGTATTAAAAACACCAGTCAGTATGTAAATTGAATTTGCTCTGTGCAAGTCTGTGTTGTCACACTGTCTGAAAAACCGCATCCTGAAGATGGGCGAACGCCCGAAACCGGTCGATGGCCACAAAATGAAGCAGGCTACCAGGGAAAATGTCTCTGATTATTTCATTCATTCATATATATCATTTAATTATGTGATTTCATATGTGATTAGTATCAGAGATTTGAACTGTTTGACATAACATGCTTCTTGATCCCAGAAGAAGACAAAAAAATTACTTGTCAGAAGAATGGATCAACAAAAATAAACCCCTCGAATAACTAAGAAGTCATTTTCATTAAGCTTTATCTACAATTTTAAAAATATATTACTCCAAAAAAAAAATAAAAAGCAATAGATAACCGTAACTAACAGGTACATATTTGTAATTGCTATGCATTGTGAGTATACATAACTAATTGCCTAAGCAATAAGTTGTAATATAACAGTAAAAAACATCTACGTAATCTTTGGTTGAAAACCTTCAAAATTGTGATATTCTATTTGGTTGATTTTGTAGCTGTTAATGATCACTATGCAGAAATAAGCAGTAATTTAGGAAATCAACTTTTCTAGACAAGTCCCCTTTTGAATGAATACTGAAGCGCTTTTAATGCTGGTTCTAGCTAGCTCTAAAGAAATAAACAATTTTCGTGAAACAACCTCTAAATCATTTTAATTTAGGAAAATCACTTGTTACAATAGGTAGAAAAACACCTGCTTTTTAAAAATAACATTATCTACATCACAATAAAAGAAGGCAATTTTTAACAAACATAATTTATTAGGTTTACAACAAAAATATATTCTCCTTGAAAATACAATGGATAGTTGAATATAACAAGTTTGCGAGAATTGGGAGCCACTGTCTCTTGGAGGGGCTACCGCGCAACCAGGTGAATGTGAGTTTGACTGAGTGTAGTGTAAATATTTTTACTTTCTCTTACTGCTAGTAAGAGAAAATAGTGTAATCGTGTCAAATTTTCGATATCGAGTTTTCACCGGAAATATCCGTTTTGAAATCTCATGAATCCAAACAAGAGGTTTTAAGAAAAATGGTCTGTGAGTGTGTGCGTGTGCTGTGTGTATGTATGTATGTGAACAGCATAGCTCAAAAAAGAAAAATCGTAGTAAGTCCAAACTTGATATTCCTTTTAGGAATCACCATTGGATCCGACAGTAGGTCAGCGGTGAAAATTCCTTAACCGGAAGTACCACTTTATTTAATGTTTTTTTTTTACTTTCTTGCAATTTTCTAAAAAATGGCTCCGATGATTTCCTTTAAACTTGGTATATCAACTACACATACAAAGATCTATAACTTTTATTTAAAACATTTCTCTGGAAAAATTCATTTAAGGGCACTTTTGGGGATGAGGTGAGGTTAGGTTTTCCTCGAAAATGCTATTTCAGTTTACTATATAATTCTGTCATCTAAATAATATTAATTATTAGAATTAAATGTGTTGTCGAAAAAATGTCCAAGTTTGAAAAAATCGGACAACCGGAAGTGCGATTTTACTGAAATGTATTTTTCAGTTTTCTAGTATTTTCTCGAAAACGGCTACAACGATATTCTTTAAACTAGAAATATGAATTGTTCATAATAAAGAGCTGCAACTTTTATTCGAAACTATGACTTCTCCTGGTGAAGTCATTAAAGGGGGCTATGTGAGAGAGGGGTGGGGTTATGTTTTCTCTAAAGTGCAATCATAGTTGATTATACAATTCTACCATCCAAACAAAATTAATTAGAAATTAAATAGTTGGGCAAAATTCCTAGTTTCAAGAAAATTAGTAAATCGGAAGTGCGCTTTTACTGAACATTTTTCTCAGCTTTCGACGAACTCAAATGGATTTCATTTAATTTGGTATACTAACTATATAATTTGTCAATTACAATTTTGAAAACTGGAGTAAGAGAAGTTTACGTGAGTGTTTCACACCAGATTTTTTTTTTAATTCAAGTTTAAGGATAAGGGTGCGAGGAATATCGTGTACTCCACCCTATATTTCAGCGGAATATTTAGCGTTTAGTTTGCCGGTTTTATTCGTATGAGTGACTTTTTCGAATGAATGTATTTGCAGATATGAGTATACGGTAAAGATTGACTGATGATGCTGCTGGGGTTTGCACCAAATGCTGGATATCATGAGGGTTCGCTTCCATATGATGACGAAAAAGCTAATGTCAAGAAAAAAAAAGGGTTGCTAGAAATTTTTGAATGAAAAAAATCAAGAAAAACTTACAGTATCCATTGTTCTTCATGAGAAAAAGGTAAAGGGGATACGTTGCGATAATGGTTCTAATTTCTTGTGATAAAGAGAAAATATCACAATGAGAAAAGTTTTAGTAGCGCTTTTACGCCCGCCTAAAGTGATCACTAAAAATCACTTTAATATGTGCCGGACATATGATGCGTTCAATTTAGTTTTACTATTTGTCAAAAGAAGCCAAACTTTTCTGGATCCATCCGAACTCAATTCGACCACTTTTTATGGCGGCTTGTGAACCGCTCCATTAATCTCTACAGTTTACAATTGAATGGCAGCAATTGCCAACTGCGCTCTTCAAAAAGAATCAAGTTTAAAGTCACACTTAATCGATCTTTGAAAACTTCCCCACCTTTAAGCCAACGTTCTTCTTAAGTTCTTCTGCCATTGTTACCGTATTAGTAGATCCCTTTTCACTTTCCTCTTACTCCTAGTGAGAGAAAGTATTGTGATTTTGTGTATGTTAACAAAATATCACAACAACAAAAAAATTGCCAGAACAAAAACTTGATGTTCCGTTTAGGTACTACCACGGCATCAGACATGAAGGTTTCATGTAAAATCTATCAGTGCCACTTTATTAAATGTTTTTTTTTTTAAATTTTCGCGATTTTTTTTCGAAAACGACTCCAACGATTTTCTTTAAACTTCGTATACTATCTACACACATAAATACAAATCACAGTTATTTGAAACATATTCTTGGAAAAATTTATTTTGGGGGGTTCCGTGGGAAAGGTATCTTTCTGCTTTCCACTAAAATACCATTTCAATATAATGTATAATACTGGCATCTATTTGCACATATGAGTATGCGGTAAAGATTGACTGATGATGCTGCTGGCGATTGCACCAATGCTGGATATCATGAGGGTTCGCTTCCATATGGTGACGAAAAAGGAAGGTATAGGAAGTATTGATCTATATAATATTGATATGCATTAGAAAAATTGCAAAAATATCAAATCAGTGCGATTTTAGGCAATAGGTTTTTGAATTTTTTTGAAATTTTCACGAATACAGCTACAACGATTTTCTTTAAACTTACAAAAAAATTGTACACACAACCTAAAGTTCTATAAATTTTAAGTCAAAGGTTTCAGAAAAAACTGATTTTAGGGAGAATTAGTGGCGATAAAATGTCCAAATGTTATTTGAGTTCCTTCAACGCTATAAAAAAGCTATCTTCTGCAACGTAACTATATTGAAGTGCACTGCCTGAACCTCACCCTTTCTATATTTGTGTTTATTTCAAGAGGCAATTTTACGAGCGGAAAAACCCGTGTGTCTGAAATATCATCATGATTCTTAGAACTACCATATAGAATAGAGTGTCACTAATGCTATGAAGTATACAGTGGAATCTTATATGCTCTAAAGGACGTCATTCACCTAACTAAAAATGTTGACAATGTAATTTTGACTGTACCAAAAAGGAAATACAGAATAAGCATTTACAACAGAATGCAACATACATGGGGCTGTATCTAAATTTTATAAAAACCATTTCACTATTAAGATAAATTTGATATACACGACTTAATAAACCAAGAGCACTGAATATGGTTAATACAATAAAATATATTTTCAATTTAAACGAATGTCTCACTGTATTGCACACTAAGTTAGGCAAAACATTTTATAACTGTTTTTGATTTTTTAACGTTCAATGTTTGCTTTGTAACAAATATAATTTCGCTTTAGATGTACCGATTAATCTTATCGATATCTCAAAGATTAATTAAAAAATTTTGAACACCAGTATCTGACAAGGTTGACCATGTAATTAGACATCAGACTTATTTAGCCAACTTGTTGCTTTGTTATAGATGAATAATTTTTAAATAAATCTTTAAGGTGACAGTCCATGAAAGATTAAGGCTTGTCAGATGGCGATTTTTATGGTGGGGGAGAGGTCGTGTGGTCAGAACGCTATCGCCGTTTAACCTGGCCTTCGGTACCAATGTTCTCTACTAACAATAGATGCTCACTTTTCCTCAGATATTGGGCCAAAATCGTCTTTGCTTTCACGGGAATGGAAACCTCAATTCTCGCACCAAAGGAAGAGTGCACTAACCAATAGACCGATGCCAAAAGCGTAGACCAAGATTGCTTATTACTATACCGCTAATGAGAGAATCAGTTGCCTGAATTTTCTTTAATAAAATTGGATTCCTTGATGATTTTGTAAAAAAAAAAACAAAAAAAAACAAAAACAAAAAACGCGTCGTGCTTACCTCATGCCCTCAATAAAAATCGCCGTCTGATAAGCCCTTGTCCCTCATGGGCTGTTGCCTTGATATAGATAATAAAGAAATCCTTAAACAGGTGGATCAATGATAGGATCATGGTTAAACGGCATTTCCGGTTGGTGCAGGAAGGCAATTTGAGAAATAGTCGAGTGGTGCGTTTTATGGAACTATGAAATAATAATTCATGATTAATTCGTTATTGAATGATTTTTCATAAATTACGGACCTTTACTGCCAACCACTTAGATGGAAGGTATTTAAAAAGAGCCCAGCGTTATCCAGCGTAAGTCAATCGCAAACCAGTTTTTTCCTTCCGCCAGACTAAAGAAAAAATTGGAGAACTTGATAGCATTGAATTTCTATTATACTCACCCTGTAAATCAGATTTATCTCCATCTGACTACCAGTTGTTTTGATCTATGGCACGCTTTCTTTACAAGGGGAAAATTTTAATAACTTTATCCAAGTTGAAACTAGAGTGCACAAGTTTGTTGATTCCAAACGCAAGGAATGGTATGAGCGAGGGATCCAACAGCTGGCAGAAGGATGCCTTATAACAGACAGTCAATCACAATTGGCATATCTCGAACATTAATAAAAATGCATAAAAGGTAATTAAAAAAAAATGATTTTTTTAATTGAAAAACATACATTTTTTGTTAAGCTCTCACATTATTCTTCTTGTAATTGAACAAATGCATAATACTTTCGATAAACTTATATAAATAGTATATAATTATATAAAAGTTATGAAAATGAAATCTGGCAATGCAACGGAATTAAACAATATTTTCGGTTTTCAACATTTTACTGAATAGCTTTTATTTTTAGATTTTGGCATTTTTTCTCGAATATACTATTTTTTCTAGAAACTAGTACATATTATATACATCATAGCTTTCCATCACTTTTATAGCAAACATTTTTTGGGGGGAAATTTAATTTAAAAGGTTCTGGAAGGCTGCACCATTAAGATTTCCTCTAAGCTATCATTTCAATATAATAAACGGGATAACCAACTTTTCAATATTGAAGAACATTAATTGTAATTGAATTTAATTAATTGCAAGCTTGAGGAAAATTGGGTAGCCAGAAAATGATTTTATGAATGGGTTTTCTAGTTTTCTAATTCTTTTCTAAACTTTTTGAACGATTTTACTAAAAGTTACAAGCTTTTCCCCCCCTCAAGTTATTTATAGTTAATATTAATAAATTATCCAACTAATTTTAAGTGGAAATATTTTTTTTATCTAATCAGGGCGTGCACTTGTACCACTTCAACCAACCACTCCAAACGATTATTTCTACTCAAAATAATGGAATCACTATCAGCACAATATAATAACTGATAATAATTTAATACTCCTCACATAGTTTTAATATGTATGCATAATTTGTTCGTCGATATGTAGATCAACTATTTAGGTGAATCCATTAAATATAAGTGGAGAGAATTATAAATATAAGATACGATGTATCAGTATAATGTGTAATAGAAACTTTTTAAAGTGGAAGTCAAAAACTCTACCACTAACTTGATCTACTATACTATGACAATAGAGAAATCTGAAAACGGTCCCGGCCAGTATATTCCAGAGATTGCTGGCGGGATCGCCGCCAACAATAATGTTTTACGGTTCTTCTTCTCCGTGATTTAGAGACTAATAGGTATTCCATTAAAAAGGATCGATATAACATTGTGCTATGAAGTAACTAGCCTCTAATGCAACTATTGGCTGGTTTTAGACTTTGACATTGTTTTTTGGATATTTATCTATATACCCCAGAATTCCTGATGAGTCCTCATTCAACTAAAAATAGTAATAAGCCGAGCTCTAATTACATAACTGGTTCTGCATAAATTGCACTTGCAACACAGGAAAATGTTATTTTTGACTTTTCAAAGAATGAATGATATTCACTGATTGTTAAATGTAATCCTTGTAATTATATGAATTGCCCGGAAGGGTATCTGTTGAATGCAGTTACTTGGGGAATGCGACCCCATGTACCAAAGCTCAGTTACTCCATGCACTTCGTCAGAACAGTACACAATACACTTAAACATACACTCTAGCACTTTTACAGACAAGGACAAAACACAGTACAAAAACTAGGGTCTCCGTCGCTGGTTGGCGAAAGCCAAGGGAGAAGGAAGAGATTAGCTCAGTGTAGCGCGCTGGGCTGGACTAGCAACGTGGAGGTCCCGGGTTCGAAGCCAGCATACTGCCCTTGATTTACACTTCCTAGGAGCCACTACAACTCACTGCGCGGCGATGGGCAGTGTTGTCTGTAGCTAGAGAACACAGCTTAGAGGCCGGCTGTGCATTCGAAGGACAATAGATCTTTCGGTCGGACTGCAATAATCCCCACCAATCAATTCTACAATATATGAATTATACCTGAGTAACCGTAAATCCATTGCCATATTGCCTATTGTTAATTCTTGATTATTAAAAAACGTGGAGGGCCAGTTTATAGTTGTGGTGGTTGGTTTCCGCAGAGCTGGAAAGCATCAGAGACATTTTCCGTGGTGCTGCTCATTTTGTGGTCATCGACCGGTGTCGGGCGTTCACCATCTTCAGGATGCGTTTTTTAGCCAGTGTGACAAACACGATCGCATAGATGCAAACTAGTTTCTGTCTTAATTTCTTCTGTGTCTAAGTTTGCTCTGTGCGAATCTGTTGTTGTCACACTGTCTAAAAAACCGCATCCTGAAGATGAGTGAACGCCCGAACCGGTCGATGACCAAAAATGAAGCAGGCTACCACGGAAAATGTCTCTGATGCCAGTTTATAGTGTTTGATAATGGATTTCTTTATTTTCTTATCTATATGGCATATCCAAAATCTACCCATCCTTGAATTTATCCGTATAAATATGAAATTCGTAATCCATGTTTTCTATCGTTAACAATTTTGGAAATGTTGCTGGAAGTTGCTACTGATCTAATGGGATTAGTAGAAAATCATAAATAAATGTGGTTTCTAAAATTGGCATTATTTCAAATTTTTGGGTAGCAAACTTGGATGATATTTGTTATCGATTTTTAATTTATGGGCATTAAGTTTTTCTTTTTTTTCTTTATTTTTTTGGTGTAATTTACCAGTGCTATGTTCTACCAACTACACAATTTTATAGCGCATTAAAAACATTTATAGAATTCGAAACTTGTAGGAAATCTGAAATTTGAATCAACTAAAATTTGACTTTATGAATAAGGTTTCTTCTCAGTATTTGGGGAGAGGAGAGATTTTCTCGTAAACGGCTCAAACGATTTTCTTTGAACTTAGAATGCTAATTGCACACAAAAAAAACCTATCACTTTTATTTGATTCTTCCTCCCCTCCACCACAGAAAATTGATCTTAGATGGTCCCTGATTGAAGTTTGAACTTGTTTTTTAAACAAATTTTTAAATTTGTTCAGCAGTTCCATCACATATATTACACCATACATCCCGACCAAACTTATTGTAAAAACAAAGAAAACAAAACAAATAATCTAAAGACAATTTGTTAACAAAACTAAGAAAATGTCTTTGTCGGCAATACTAAATAATTTTATTGGTTAATACAAGAAATTTACTATTGTATATCTAAAATAGTAGGTTAATGTTAATAGAAAATAGTAGGTTAATAGAAAACTACAAAAAAAATATGAACATTAATACGTATTTTTTTATTGATAAAGTTGTTTTATTTTTTTATTTTTTTAATAAAAAATAAAATAGGACAAACTACCGACCAATAAACATTCTTAAATTAATAATAAATGAATGTAAATAAAAAAAAAATAATCAATGAATGGTGGCGAGTGTGCAGAATACTGAACCAGTACTGATATCGGTCTGGCAAACTTCAATGTAAATAATTTATTTTAGCTGCTTGTTGCTTGGCCGTCGTCGATATTACCTACTTTTTTATTCATAAAAAAAAAACCCTTAGTTTCGTCATTTAAATGTTTTGGTTAAACATAAACACTTACAAAGTTATAGAAATATTTAAAATAAAAAAATTATTTATAAATAATTAAATTAAGAACATCAAATTGTTTTTTTCAAATTTTATTATAAAATTTACAGAATTCCATATTATTTCTTCCCATAGAGGGGGTACTATTTTTCAGAATTTTTTTTTTTTTTCTTTAATACTAGAACTAAAATGAAAACTTTAAAAACTAATAATTATTAGGTTTAAATAGATTTCTCTATCAATTACGCTATAAGAAGAATTGTCTATCGTTCTTTTGCTAAACTTAGCAAGTTCCTGCATAGTTAGGACTTAATAAGAAATTAATTGTCTTTATTGCTATGATAAATAAATTAGTTATTCAAATCTCTTATTATAAAAGTGGCATAAGTCAAATTTTGGAGAAATTAGAGATAATTTGGTATATTTTTTTTTATGGATAGACAATTTACAGCCTACACTTTAAAGACCAATGGAAAATTTTTATGTAATAGGATCCATAGGATCCGAAAAGCGGACAAATACAAAAATGAATCAATCTAGTTATTCGCTACCTAGGCTAGACTAGGGTGGGAGATTCTATATATATACAGCCGAGCTAGGAGGACAGTTTTACAACAGCTTATGACCAGTTTAATAACCTGTCATCAACCTATCAACTACTAGCCAGTTTAATGGAGTTCATGAGGAGAGAAAATGGAGTTCATCGTGTCATATCTGTACTCTAAAGGGTTAGAGTACAGATATGACACGATGCGATGTATGGTTGAATCTGATAGATAGATGTCTAGATCTCTCACTGCTTATATACAGTTCTCCCCCTCTAGCCTGCTAAGTCAAGAGTACCAGAGAGAGTCTGTTTTCTCTCGGTCGGCTTGTGTTCTCTCTCTTTTTGCCGTTTACTTATCCCCTCTCTCAGGAAGAATTACATGTAACGCAAGAGAGAGAACACAACCCGACCGAGAGAAAACAGACTCTCTCTGGTGCTCTCTGACTTAGCAGGCTAGAGTGGGGAAAACCTGTATATAAGCCAGTGAGAGATCTAGACATCAATCTATCAGATTCAACCATACATCGAATCGTGTCATATTTCTACTCTACTAACCCTTTTATTCTATAAAAATCATTACAAGTCCAGTGCAGTTTGTGTAAGCTTATAGCTATATTGTAACAGTGTCTTCATATCTCGTCTAATTAATCTAACCCAATTTCTCTCCTCATCAACTCCATTATACCAGTATGTTTCTCTCTCTATATACACTATATTTCTAGTTACCTAACTTCTATTGTAAAGTCCTTGCAGTTTGTGTTTCTACTTTATTGTACAGTGGTTCAGCATATCACTACTTTATTTCACCAAAACCCATTCTCTCTTCTTCTCACATCCATTACGTTCATATGCTGAAACCTACATCGTAAAACATATGAAATTTAAAATCTTAAATATCTTGTAAAAAATACGAGAGGACCTGGAAAATCAAAAAATAATTCATCGTCACTAGAAGTCTTCTAAAAAGCGATTTTCTCTAAAAACTATTTTAAATAAAAGTCCGTGACCTTTTACAAGTTCAATAAACCAATCAAGTCTGGAAAAAAAATCCAGGTTCGATGATCTGTTTCCGAGAAATTAGAGGGAAAAAAGAAAGAAAAATATATAGGTATTTCCGATTAGTTAATCTGACCAAAATATTAGCCGGATGTACTTGTTAATACGAAAAATGAATTTTACACTTTAACTTACGACAATTTTTCGTTTTTAATTTGGAAATGACCACATAAGCCTCCATTAAAAAAAGAAAGATATATATATAATAAAAATCAGGTTTCTGATTTCACTATCTCATTCATCTGATTCATCTTCTCTCTCTCTCTCTCACACACACGCGCGCGCACACACACACACAACACACACACACACAGCACTAGAAGATTTTTTTCATACAAAAAGCGCTTTTATTTCTTGTGAAAACTCAGTTTCGTAAATTTGACACTTTTCGCAATATTTTGCAATAGAAAAAAATGTTAAGCGTATAATGTTTTTTTACATAAAAAATAATAAAATCTGATATGAAAAATGATTTTCTTTTTCATAGTTTGAATACAGGAAGGCGGCCCAAGTATAAATTGTTGAGAAAAGGAAAAATATATATATATAATGTCGCAGCTCCCTAAACTCCTGACCCCCCATAAATAAATCCCAGCAAAATATTTCCATTTGACGTCCTTAGAATTTTATAGATAAATAGTAAGAATATCAAAAGTTTAAAGAAAATTATTTGAGCCAATTTCGACGAAATCGCAAAAAACTAAAAAAGTAATTCAGTAACTTGGGCTAACCAAATTTATTCCAATTCGGAATTTTATCAAATCATTTACTAATTAAACGGATTGTGGAACCGAACACTAAAACGAAAAGGCACTTCAGATAGAATAGTTACATTGTAACACCGGAAAACTAATTTTTCCAAAAAAAAAAGTGTTTCAAATAAAAATGTGAATTTGAAAAGTGAAAACTATTCTGTAAATCGCAAAGTACGGTTGCATGATTCCCCTCCACCCAGAAACCTTTTTGTCGGATCCCTGATAAGAACTAAATAGAATATGAAGTTGAAACTCCTTTAGTGATATTTTACTCATTCATGTAAATATGCGTGTTCAAATAACACACAGGCGATTCGTTAAAAAAACATGCATTATTTGCTCTCAAGAGATCACAACTAAGAGTAGGTACTAAGAGAGAATAGAAACAAAGAAATAAGACATCTGGGATCATTTGTTAGCCACGATTCTATCAAAATAATTTCATCCTCTTTACACTGCTTACTCCAATTTAATTAAAAAAAAAAAAAACCCTAAGCAACAGCCCATGAAGGGCCAAGTCTTGCCAGACGGCGATTTGAATAGGGGGAACTTGTGGTAAGCACGCCGCAGTTCACACACGGTTTAGTTTCGCCTGCGCTACCTAGGGCGCTACTAACTGTAGCTTCCCACTTTTTATCACGATGCTGGGCCAACACCCAATTTTGCCCTCACAGGAATCGAACCCTGAATTCTCGCACGAAAAGCAAGTGCGCTAGCCACTAGACCAACGCGTGAGGACAAGCTTTAACTAAAGCATTTGTAAAAAGATATTCAAGAAAATAGCATATAAGTTTCATGTAGATTTAATCCTAAATAATGCGAAAAACAATCCTAATAACTTGTAAAAAAAATGCTCACGACACTTTAGCGAATATACCTACGTACATTCATTTGGCCGAACTACATGCAGTCGGCTGTGGCCATGACAAAGGTAACTTTCGTTTTTTTGAATAGAAGATTTATGGATGTGAAAAGAAGAAAAAATTAATGAGAAAAAGTTTTTGAGAAATAAACTAGAATAAATGCTGAACACTGTATAATGAGAGAATGACACAAACTGCAAAGACTTTTCAAGTATATTAGTAGTTAGGTAGCGAGAGAAATATATAAAGAATGAGAAACATAGTAGAAGGTAGCTGACTCATTGTTAACTGAATGTAAATTGTTCTAAAACTGTTCTCTTGTAGGGCTAGCTTAGCTGTATGTATATAAAGAATCTCCCACCCTAGTTTGGCCTAGGTAGCGAGTAAAACTAGATTGATTATTCGTTCTTTAGGTCTATAAATCTTTAGTGATTCAAATCCCATTACGTTTGCTGACTCGGTTTTTAACTGTCCGTAAACTGTTGCAAAACCGTTCTCCTGTAGGGCTAGCTCGGCTATCTATATATTGAATCTCCCACCCTAGTGTGGTTTAGGTGGGTAATTAGGTCCATTCATTCTTGTATTTCTCCGCTCTTCGGATCCTATTACAATATATTTGTTTAAAATAAAAGTTATTTATCTATCTACGTATCTACATTCATTTGATGCATAATACGAAGAAATAGCGTCCTTAAGGCCGTCCCATAGAGCCAGTAATATAAAAGAGTGAATAATAGGGAAGTAGGTATTTAATTTAAAACACTAGGTAACAGAAGCAATAGATTTAATAGAATAATAAGTGGGATCCACTACTACGAACCTATATTTTATTTATATATATATACGGACGTAAATATATATACGTATATATATATATTTGGATATTAATAGATATAGAGATGCGTGAGCTGGCTATTTAGCTCGTACACTATATAAATACGGGTCAGCTAATTTCTATTTTCTACTATAGTATTAAATATTATTTATATCAGCAAAGTAATTAATTAAACTAATTCTTTTATTTAGAAAAGACTTTGTTTTCTTGAAACTAAAATTAGTATTATTTATATTATTTAAATTTAAATTAAAATTATTTACTGATAAGAATAAATATAGCACGAAAGTAAATTAGGCTAAAGGGAAAAGATAACTCTATAATAAAAATTAGAAATTACATTTTGGGAAAACTACTCGAAATCTAAGAGAAAAATTTTAAAAAATGTGGTGTGAACCACTCATACTAGTTTCTTTTAATGCAATTTACATAATTTTGATTTTTTTATATAAAATAAATGGGTATTCCCACTTATATTTCATATTATAACTGAAAATCGTTGAAACCGTTTTCGGGAAACACGCCAACAAATTGAAAACTCTATTCAGTAAAGTGGTACTTTCGGTCGACCGAAATTGACTAAAACCTTATTATCAGGACCCCTGGTTATACCAAAAAAAAAAATATCAAGTTTTAAAACTCAAACTCAGGCAGCAGTAAGAAAAGTAGAGTAGAAATGAGAAAATACAGTAATGACCTTGAAACAGATGTTAGGGGTGGGTGTCTCAATAGTGGGCGAGTTCATTTTTAGTGCAACAGGGGTGGGCCTCTAGTCAGCTGAATCGTTTCTATTCTTGTTCAGGCCAGTGTGTACAGTGGTGACGTTATATTGTTATAAAGATAATACTTCAGAGGCGGCTAAATGTTATTTGGATGTTCTGTATTTTTAATTTTGCTTCAATTTTCTTCCTGTCTGACTAGTAGGTATATATAATTATACTGAAAGGAGTAAGAGAAAGTTTTGTGAGTGTTCATTAGGACGCGTTAACATTTAAGGTCATTATGCGCCCACATCGTTCTCAGAGCACTTCCAGCCCCGGTGCTATGTTCGCATTACAACAACGCTGCCTTGTGAGGAAATCTCGAACCGGATCCTCCTTGTTCCAAGTCCAATGCGCTATTTTTGACCTAATCTTGCCACACTCACTATAAAGACATATTCTTAAAATGGAAAAATGGAATTCACTTGAACACTGATATTTATCGAATTTTCTATTTTCCAGCAATAAGCAGGACTAATTTTCTTATTATATGTTTTATAAACAAACAATCCCACCTCACGACGAATTCAGGATTCTGGCAGATTTTACGGCCAATGAAGTGTAATAAACGAAGATTGTTAGCAAAAATTACATATTAATGTTTTTTTTACATATTAATCAAATTAATATATTTTATAAAACTCAAAGCCAAGTCTGGTAATCGAACCTGTTTGCAGCACTAAAATCCACCACTTAGCTGCAATGACGGGATCTGTTTGAATATATTAAATGATTCTTAAATATATTATTTGTGTAAAATATTGTAAATAATCATCAATTTTTTTGTTGTGGTGGTTGGTTCCGCAGAGCTGGAAAGCATCAGAGGCATTTCCGTGGTAGCCTGCTTCATTTTGTGGTCGATGATCACAAAATGAAGCAGGCTACCACAGAAAATGTCTCTGATCATTTTTTTTTTTTTTTTTTGTTAAGGTTAGAATAAAAAGATGACGCGTCGTAGAATAGAATAGAATTTCCCAAGCTCTGCTGCAGACAATGAGAAATCAATTATTGTGCTTATCCCAGTGGATCTAGTACGAAAAACCTTTCCTTTTCATGAGGTTGAGGGCCTTTGGTTTCAATGTACCAAAGGTTTCAAAGCGCAATTTAGCGATTGCAGTACAATCGAACAGCAGGGGTATGGCTGTTCCCTCATCTTCCTTGGCATAATTTACACAACGGTTTTGAGAGCTACTAGTCGCACCTCGTGTAGATATTTCTTGAACCGCGCCCCGTGAAGATTAGCTCTAATCTTCTTAGTCTCTTTCAAGACTAATCTGGTTTATGAGGTTCTCAGACTGAAGAGGGTTGTACACAAATTTGGCATTATTACTTGTTACGCCTGGCTTTGAACTTCTTTTCCAGGATTTGTCGTATTCTCTCCAAAGTCACTCTCTAAGAGATGCACACACTCTCCCAGGTGATTCCCAGTTCTGAACCACTGAAAGGATTATTCTGGTCAGTTAGTCAACTGTTCGTTGCCCCTATTCACCACCTCTTGATACTCATTCTAGACGAACCTTATTATGTCGGGAGAATTGTTTAAGGGAAATTCTACTTCTCAAACTAGTGAAGAGGTGATTCTGAAGGCAACAAGTGTGGCCTGAAGATGAGAATCTCCTTCTTTCTAAGGGCCATTTTCAAGTTTTTCTCAGCACAGATACTTATTGAAAACTTTTTGGCCAAGAATACCGTGGAGTAATTGCTATGAATAACTCCGGCTTTACACCAAATATCCCAATCCCAGATCCGCAGGCCTTAAGAGAGCCATCCATAAACAACATGCCTCCTATCCGACCGGATCCGTTCAGCCACCTCTTACTTTTAACCTGAAATGGAATATCACAACTGATTTTGGGCAGATACTGTCACTTCTCGCAGGAACAAGGCAAAATTTTCTAAAAATTGATCAGTGCACAATGTACTACCAACCAAGGTATTTATGTTTAAATAGCCGTGAACTTTTCGAAGTAATCAATTAAGTCTGATATAGAAATAAATTATATACAACATTCTAATTATAATGTGAACATTTTGGGTTATTTTTCCAGCATAAAAGGAAATTTTAATGAGACAGTTCTGAAAATATGTTTTAAATGGATGGAAAATATAGAAATAGCGACAACGAAGAGCTAAAAGTAAACATTAATGAATTCACATTCCTAAAATAACTACGCACAAAACCGACTGCAGATATGTAGAGTAAATATTGAATATTCACTGAATTCAATGTGTACCTACATCATATAAACCTTACCGAAATATCGAAGAGAGCTTATAAATAAGAAATTCTGGGAAATTTTGAAAATATTTTCAGATCTCATAAAATATCAAAAATTGAAAAAGAAATGTAAACATGGATACATTTACATTAATAAGAAGAATCTGAAGAAAATCATCACTAAAAATAATGATTAAGAACGTTTATTAAATTAGTGATAAATTATAGCACTTTATCTATTCCATAAATAATATAAAATAGTTATATAGATTGTCCACTTATTGTGAAACTTGGAATTTGTCGGTTAATCTTGATAAGTTGAAGGTTATGGTTTTCAGGTGAGGAGGGAAATTAGCCAGGAATGAGAAGTGGTACTTCAACGGAACGGAAAGAGAAGTGATCAAACAATAAAAATATTTGGGTGTTTGGTTAACTCCACAATTAGCTTTCCGATACCATTTTGAAGATCGACTTCGAGCGGCTAAAGCAAGTATTATGGCGAATTACAGTAACATATTCAATAAAAACGGTGTACCGATTTCAGTTAAATTTGAAATATTCCATGCAGTAGCTAGAACCATAATTAGTTACGCCGCGCAGACCTGGGGGTTTTTATGGAGTGATGTAATAGAAAGTTTAAATACTTTTTTCATTAAAAGATTGTTTCTGTTACCAAAAAACACGCCCAGCTATGTAATATATCTGGAGTCGGGCTTGACACCTATATTCGTTTTTACACTGAGCTTAAATATTATCGTTACATTCGGAAAGTGCTTACTTTACCAAATACACGGTTACCATAGATTTTAGCAGAACAAATTATAAGAGAAAAAATATTTTGGTTTAAAGAATTCAATGATTTTGTCAAAGGCACGATATGGAACTAATAAATTATGACAGTGGGGGGTGAGAATCAATTTGAGGTGTTAATAGAGAAAATAAAAGAGTCTTTTAAAAGAAATTTGTTGGCTAAAGTTGCAAATTCAACTTTTCATTGTTTGTACAAAGAGTTAATTATAGATTTGTGTCAAAATCACTACATTAAAGATACAAACAACTTACACTTTATGCAAACTATAATGAAATTGAGGGGGCAGCCAATAAATTTGAACTGTAGAGTGGGTGTACAAGCGAGAGGCATCTGTGTTCAATGTGTTATCTCAATGTAGTTGAAGATTTATTTCATTTTGTAGCTGAATGTCCAATTCTTAAAGGAGTTAGAATCCGATGGTTTAATAGGAAAACGCTAACTAAAACTGAAATAATTAGTTACTTGAATGGGCAGAATAATAGTTTTAAGCGCCTTTATTGGTACCACTTGGAGGCTGCTAATTACAGACAGTTTTTGATTTCTAATTATAATTTTTAAATTTTATTTTATGTATGTGAAGGTTTTATGTAAATTTTGCGGAATTCAATAATTAATTTAAATTTGTTAATATTATTTTTGCGGTTGCTATTTTTATTTTTCTGTGATAAAGAATCTTTTTGGTTTTGTAGTAAAAAGGAAAAAAAAAAACAAAAAAAGAAAAAAAACGTGTTTTCATAGATGAAAAATATTTATATTAATGTATGTATTCTTGTATGTGAGGTCAACCTCTGCAGACGGACATAATGTCCATGCATTGTGTTGTGTTTCTTAGTTTTTTTTTCATTATGTTTTGTATAGTTATTTAATAAACAAACATTATTATTATTATTATTATTATAAAATAGTTAAAAAAATTTGTGTCACGATTTTGTGAAATGCGTTAATATTACAAATTCGGCTGGACGGATTTTCAAGCGTTTTGCACCATTTGACACAGAATTTTCGGGGGGATGTTAAGGGTTAGGATCGGGTAACAAGTTGGGCACCAGAGGGGCGGAGCATCCGTCCCGGAGGGGCAGGGCGCCGAAAGCTCCAAGGAGGCGGAGCCCCCTTCCGGGGAGTATAATATATATATATTACAGCGACTTTTTCCTTTAAAACACCAAATCAAGTAACAGATGGTACAAACAGTAAGATAGATAACTTATTTGGAGCCTGTAAGCTGAATATGCTTTTGGTAAAGGCTTTGAAAATATTTTCAGATCTCATAAAACGTAATTGCCAAAATTATCCACAATTTTTAACAAACCAGAAGCAAAAATATTTTAAATAACTTCTAAATTGAAAAAAAAAAATATATATATATATAAATAGGATATATTTACATTAATTATTATTATTATTATCAGTCGAGTGCCCAAAGGCGCGGGACCTAAGCTTATGTGGCTCTTATCCCCCCGATACCCCCATGACCCTTAATTAATCTCCCCCGGTAACCTACCGGTTAATCTACAATATCCCAAGATATCCCTAAACTCCAACTCGCCCAGGCAATCCTGCGAGAGTGGTGTCCTCCCAAATATACGAAACTTAGTTCCAGCCAAACGGGGACACTGACATAAGTAGTGATACACCGTTTCCCTAACTCCGTCATCGCAGTTCTGACAAATGGAACTCGACGTCCACCCTATGTTAAACAAGTGACTGGACACCCAAGTGTGTCCAGTCACTATTCCTACCAAGGTCCTCAAACCCGTCCTACTAAGAGACAGGAGATACTCCGAAATTCTCTGCTTACCTGCCTTTATAAATCTTTTAGCTTGGAGGCACCCCTGCGTGTCCCCCCCAGCGTTTCTCCAAAGCTCTCGTCTCCCAAAGTCTAATCTGTTTGTCGCGAAACGTCTTTGTAACGGCCAGGGCTGGTTCAGGACCACAAAATGGTAGTGATGATCCCTCCCTGGCCAGCCGATCCGCCCTCTCATTGCCCTCTATTGCCCCGCATGTTCGGGTATCCAATAGAGACGCACCTTACCCCTCCGAGCCAAAGCGTTAAGCCTTCTCCTACATTCTCCCAGTAATTTCGAACTCCACCAACGTTAATTAAGAAGAATCTGAAGAAAAATATTTTGAAGCGGGCCAACTGTTTATTAAAGGCATCCATCCCGAAGCTATACGAAACTAATCAATGATCACAAAATGAAGCAGGCCGGAATATAAACAAAAAATCGCTGATAAATAACCGAATTTGATTAATGAATATATCTGCTAGACATATTTACATTTTAAACAAATGAAAGCGGCACTAAGTATAAAGAAGTTGTGTAATAGGAAGAATTCATTACTTAGGGGAAATGGAATATTATTCTAACAGTACTGAAGTCTCAGTTTGGGACATCGACAAAGGAGAAGAAACGAGGACAAAAAAAAATATACTAAAAATTCTTCCATTAAAGTATTGAAGTTTTTTTTTTCAATTTGTTTAATAGAATTTCTTACAATTTCGGTGTTTAGACATTAATTATTTAAAAGTTTCAATTATATTCGAAATATACTTAGGATTTTTGCTTTTTTTCTTTATTTAATTTCACTGCTACAAAAAGAAAACAATGCCATGAATCAGAATACAAAATTGAAATCTGAAATGAGAAAAGATGAAACTTATGAGTAAGCCAGTGAAAGGACAAATACAACTTTCGATCGAGGGTTATGAACATTTCGGATTGAATTAATTAACCGGAAGTACTTCTTTACTGAAATATAGAGTTTTTTATTCGGTTTTCGCAATATTCTCAAAAATTGTTCCACAAATGGAATTTCGGCAATAACCAAATATGTGTATGGGAAAATTACTCAATCATACTTGTGTTTTCACTGAAACTCTTAGCTCTTCCAGTTTTTTCGCATTTTCTTCTCAAAACGCCTATAACAATTTTCTTTACATTTTATAATTGACCATAAATATAAAGAATTGGGAATTTTATTCGATTTTATTTTTTTGTTGTGGTTTAGTGCACTCTGACCAAAAAAAAAGATCTATTGTGCTACCTGAGTGGGTGCCAAGGGTGAAACTACTAACCTACAGCATCCCTTCCAAATTCCAGATGAATCTCAAGATCTGAGAAGGGGTTCTAGGGAAGGTACATCTTCCTCCAACGGTCTGTTAACTACCCACACTTCGGAATTTTCTCTCGATGATAGCATCGCAGTCTGTTAGGAGTTATATTGTAATCATCTCCATCTCCTCTCAGAATATGCAAAAGCTATCGAGTTCTAAACCCAGCTTCTCTTCACGTGTCCCCTGAGTCCCAAGAGAAAACCCGACAGCATATGAAACCTATTTTTACTTAGAATGATGCACGTTTATCTTTTCTGGTTATAACCGCCCAGGCAGATCTTACCTTGCTTCAGTCCTGGTGAAAGGGTTTTCCAGAGCTATGCTCTCTTTACTTCCTCCTTATTTCAGAGTTCTTCCCAAAGTTCAGGTCACAAAAAGGGAGAACCAGCGCTTTTCCTTGCCAGTATGTCGGCCATGTTAGATCCTTCCACGCCAACATATATCCTGGCACCCAAAATAATGTAACTCTATTAATCCTGTCTATGTCATTGAGTTTGCCAAGGCATTCGTGTACTATTATCAAAATAATGACATATGCTCCATGCTTTAATGGCGGTCTGGCTATCGGACAATAGGACTACAATCTCCTGATACTGACATATCCTATCAAGCTTAAATTGGACACACTTCTGGCTGCGGGAATTTCCACGTGGAAGGTGCTGGGAAACTTGCCCATAGATCCGTGTATCGGGTCCACGGCCCAATCACTCCAACCCCCGTCCCCACCGAGATCCTTGACCTGTCTATATACCATACAATGGCATGTTCTTTAATGCCATACTAGGCGGTTCACTTCTGATACCCAGCTTTAAAGAAAAATTCTTCCGGTACATAGCCTGAAAAATATTCTTCTTATTCTGTAAGTGTATAGATTACAGTCACGAAACAACTAAATAATAAATTTGTAAATTTACTCACTTGAATGGAAGTAAAAAAAACCACAAGCTTACTCACCTGTAAAAAAAAAAAAAAAAAGTAGAAAAATATTAAAAATATGGATAGAATTTATATTAAAACAATGTTTTAGAATTTTAAAATGTTTTAAAAAGCAAAAATAATAAAATAAAATACAAATTATAAGACAAGAAATGTGCAATATTCTTTTCACGCGTATCCAATATAATAAATTATAAAAAACTGTTGTAAAAATAAAATATTACATTGAAAATATTTCCATATTTTCTAAAGTTAACAGATTTTTCATCATTGAAACGGATATCAATTTTCTCTCTCTTGCCGTGGACAATAACGCAATAACTTATTATGCATATTTTGGCGGTGAAATATTGAGAAATATGTATAAAACGACCCCATTAATCAGCTTTTTCAGAAAATGTTTCTGAAAAAAGTAATATATATTTAAATGCCTATCAAGCAATTAGAACACAGTTTGAAGAAGATTATTGGAGACGTATCCGAGAAACTATGAAAAAATACTGAATTAAACTATTTGTATGGTGGTGTCGGATCCCACGCCGATAACGAAACGGCAATCAGGTTTGAAGTTTCTGCTATTTTTATTTCTCAAGTAGGCTGAGTACACACAGACATCTCTAGAAACATTCTTTACGCTTTCATTACATTTCAGTAACATACTTCCATATTCTCAGGAGTCTCAGTAAAAGAAAGAACAAGAAATAAAGGGGCGTATAACAAAAAAGACGTTTTACTAACTAAAGAAGTTCCATTGACCTTTAAACCCCATCTAAATAACGTATGTTAACAAACTTGATATTAATATTTAGACTCTGAAGAGTGTTACTATACATATGACGTCCCTTTCGAACACTTAATTCAATTATGAGCTTTTTGAGAAAGCCCGAACTGTATTTACTGGAAAGTCTCAACTGTAAAAAAAAAATAAGTGCAGCTGATGAAGCTACGCGTACTCTAATTGAAATCGAACGAGGAAATGTTCTTGATAAGCCCACTGCCAGGTGTTGGTTTCAAAAAAATTGTTTTTTTTTTTCTAATTTAAGGCGATTCAACATTTATGGTCATTGGCGCCCGGAGCCTTCTCAGTGCATTGCCGGCCTCCGGACAGTGTTCTCTCGTTACAGACAACACTGTTCTAGGCTCCTAGAAAGAAAAGCTCTAAGGGTAGCACAGCTGGACTCGAACCCGGGTCCTCCGCGTTGGAGTCCAGTACGCTAACCACTTAGCTATTCCCTTCCCTTTCAAAAATTTAATAATGGTGATACGACCTTAGAAAGAAAGACAGATTCAGTGATGTTGACGAGCTTTACGGAAAGCTGTCGAGTCAAATCCAACCACTTGTGCATTTGTTGCAGAAATGGTAGTATCTAAAGACACCGTTAGCCGTCATCTCCATAGAATGGGAAAGTTAAAAAGGAGATGTAGGATAGTGTCATATGAACTTATAACTCAACAGGCCGCTAGGAGAATGGATACATGCAAAATTCTCTTTAAAGAATCCATCAAAAGTGCAATTCTATAAAATAATAATGACTTAAGATGAAAAATGTATTTTTTGGCAAAATCCTGAGACAAGTGATGAAGATTGTATCGCGGTCAAACATCATTTCCGAGTGGTGCAAGAAGGCATTGAAAAAAAAAATGTTGATCTGAGCGATTTCTCGAACTATAAAGGAATAATTCATCACGAATTCATTCTCGATGGATTTTCCATGAACCCGGATCTTTAATGCCAACAACTAGATAGAATGTACTCAAAATCTGCCCAGCGTCACTCAGATTTGGTCATTCGCAAACAAGTTTTGTTTCAGCAAGATAACATTTACCTCCCATACACCTCCCGTCAAATTAAAGAAAAAACTTCAAGAAACTTATATAATTGAATTTCTTTTCTACCCAACCTATTATCCCAACTTAGCTCTAACCGGCAGCTATTTTTATTTCGATTTATGGCACGCTCTCTTTGCAGAAAAAAATAAGTACATAAAATTTAATATAGTAAAATCATTTATATTTATATAATTTGTATGGAAATCTATGAAGATTATATTATTTTTACTTTCTCTTACTCCTAGTGAGAGGAAGTATTGTAATCGTGTCAAATTTTCGATATCGAGTTTTCACCGGACATATCCGTTTTAAGGTCCCCTGAGTCCAAAAAGGTGGTTTTTAGCAAATGGTCTGTGTGTCTGTGTGTATGTATGTGAACAGCATAGCTCAAAAACGAAAAACCGTAGAAAGTTGAAACTTGATATTCCGTCTAGGTATCATCATGGCATCTGACAGTGGGTCACCTGTCAAAATTCCTCAACCGGAAGTACCACTTTACTTAGTAGGTTTTTTTACTTTTTGCAATTTTCTCAAAAATGCTCCAACGATTTTCTTCAAACTTGGTATATCAACTACACATACAAAGAGCTACAACTTTTATTTGAAACATTTCTCTGGGAAAATTCATTTAAGGGCACTTATGGGGAAGAGGTGGGGTTAGGTTTTCATCTAAAGTGCTATTTCAGTTTATTAAAAAATTCTAACATCTAAATAATGTTAATTAGAATTAAATATGTTGTTGAAATTCCGAGTTTGATAAAAATCGGATAACCGGAAGTGCGTTTACTTTACCACTTTTACTAAATGATTTTTTCACTTTTTCGCGATTTTCTCAAAAATGGCTGCGACGATTTTCTTTAAACATGATATATTAATACTCATACAAAGAGCTACAACTTTTATTTAAAACATTTCTCTAGTAAAATTCATTTAATGGCACTTTTAGGGGAGGAGTGGGGTTATGTTTTTCTCTTAAGTGCGATCATAGTTGATTATACAATTCTATCATCCAAACAAAATTAATTAGAAATAAATGGATGGCCAAATTCAGAGTTTCAAGAAAATTAGTTAACCGGAAGTGCGCTTTTACTGAACGGTTTTTTCAGTTTTCGTCGTATTTGAATTAATTTGGTACACAAACAATATAATTTGTCAATTATAATTTTGATAACTGGAGTAAGAGAAAGTTGTGTAAGTGTTTCACACCAGATTTTTTTTAAAAAATATAAGTTTTTTTTTGTAATGAATAATAAAATTGTTAAAACTAATGAATCTAAAAATTCAAGATCTACTAAATAACATAAAAGAATTTCAAGCATTCATAAATCAAAATACTATTGATATTTTATTTATAAAAAAAAAATCGATAGGGTTATCGATAAATGAAATAGATAATAAACAACCATATAAATAACATAAAATGAACACAAAGTACCAATTTCCTGTGACTTTGATCTTAAACTGAACATATATTATGTAAAATGTTTATAGCTGTGTATACATAGATATAGTATGGAAGTTGATCGTTTTCTAAAATCATGTACATTTATTTGTTTGTTCTGAAAATAAAGTGAAAAATAAATAATAGCCGGCATAAACATTTCTGCATTTCTTAACTTCATACTTTTTTAAACGAAAGTAAAATTTCCTTTAAACTGTACCAAATATTTTTTAATTGTCCATGTAAGAAGTGTGCAACAAAAAAAAATTAATCTCAATAAATAATTCTCGCTACCATCGTACCAGTAATATTATTTTTTTTTTTTTTAGAAGGAACAAAACAAAATATGTCAAAACTTGAAACTTGCTTGGTCCTAAAAAAAAAAAGAAATCGAAAAAATCAAGACTATATTAAGGTCGAGGTGATTTAATTACGTATATTTATTAATAGAGCGCCTTTGAAGAACTGCTCAAAATATTTCCCACTATTTCATCTCAAATACATTTTTAACATGGTACATATTTACCGTCGATTTTTTATATTTATTGCAATGACATCATACAAATTTTATTTTTTTTCTGTAAACAAACACAAATAATAATAATAATTTGGTATTTCAGTGAAGAACCAGTTATTCAGCCAAATTTGTTTTATTTTTCATATTATTAGTTACAGATCTTTTTAATAAATTTCTTACGTTTCGGCACTAAACGTGCCATCCTCAGAGGAAATTCTACAATTATAAAAATATTGTTTAAACATTTACATATAAATATACTTATTACAACATAAACTAGTATATATTTTTGTGCCAAAAATTACTAACCATTTTTTTATTCTGCAATTTATGTGAAAGTTTTCTATGCATTATTTTGTGGGCTTCGTTATTTATCTTAAGCATTGTCTGTGTAGTGGAAGAACAAAATCGAAAAGTAATAGTTTAAAGTTTCTGAATATTTTATAGTATCCAAAATTGTATTTTTATTAATATTTTATAATTATTTTAGTGCTGTGAATTTACCTTCAAAAAGTATGTATTTTAGAACCAGGTATATTAAATCTGGTCATTACTAAATAGAAAAACAAAGGCACAAAATCCCGTTAGGGCAAACCTTTGTAAGAAAATTCCCCCCGCGAGAGAGAGAGCAATTCCAAAGAAGAGAGCCATCAGCTTTAAAAGAGTAAAGAGTAGATAGTCTAAGCTCAACCTTCAAACAGGACACTTCAGGAATTGCTCTCTAAATATCAGTGCCAGTATCAAGTTTTAAGAGTTATTCCAATTAATTTATAAGCATATTGTTGTTAATTTATTTTCTATTAGAGAATATATATCTTTTGAAAAACAGTGTGACTTCTTTATCAATGCTAACTCTTCTTCTCTTTTAAACTACATCTTAACAAGCCCTTCATACAAAATCGCTCGTGCTACTTACTACAAACTACACATCCACACCCATACATTACATCTGCTTCCGTTTTTGGATAAAATTGTTTGATATTTTATATAGTCAGCCAAATATTTCTTTATTGCTGGTACCGTGAAATATGTTTTTTTATTATTATCTCAAATTTTTTACTGTAAATTTATATAATTATAGTTTTATATTTTAATTAATGTGTTTTTGATTTTTAAGATAGTTAATTAATAAAGCTTAATCACAATTGTACTTACAGAATGTAGTTTGTGTCTTTATTTTTCTTTTTATTTTTCCTTTATCTGGCTTCGTTATATTTATTATGTTATCGTTATTTGCATTTTGGTTTATTTTACAATGGAAACTATTTTTTATGTTCTAAACAGCCACATCATATTTATTTAAATATTAGACTCACGTGGTTTTTTTCTTTCTTATTTTTCAGTTTCTTTTTGTATGTTTATTGTCTGTAAAATTACTGAAATTTATATTTTAAATTTGTTTTAGTATTAAATTTTATTATTTAAATGTTTATTCAAAGAAGTTTGGTTTATTTAAATATTGATACGTACGGACCTATATAAAATACTGGCTGACTATATAAAATATCAAACAATTTTATCCAAAAACGAAAGCAGACAATGCTTAAGATAAATAACGAAGCCCACAAAATAATGCATAGAAAACTTTCACATAAATTGCAGAATAAAAAAATGGTTACTAATTTTTGGACAAAAATATATACTAGTTTATGTTGTAATAAGTATA
>JAAEAF010000546.1:143265-162093 GCA_011037195.1 Triatoma infestans
TTTTTTGTGAGCAAGGTTTTTTCAGTGCGTTTTAAAAATGAGTGACATCAATTACGAGCAACGTTGTGCTATCAGGTTTTGCTTCAGACTTGGGCACAGTGCAACGGAAACGTTTGAAAAACTGTGCCAGGCCTATGGAGACAATGTTTTGTCGAGAGCACAGGTTTTTAGGTGGTTTAAGTCGTTTGCAGAAGGAAGGGAATCAATTGAAGACGAGCCTCGCAGCGGAAGGCCTTCATCTTCAAGAACCGACGAAAATGTTGGCAGAATCCGCGATCTCGTGCGTTCAGATCGTCGTTTGACAGTCCGAATGATCGGCGAAGAGTTGAATTTGACTCACACAACCGTTCATCAAATTTTGACTAATGAATTGGGGATGAGAAAAATTTGTGCAAAAATGGTTCCGAAAAATCTTTCACAAGAGCATAAAGACATCAGAAAGGAAAGGAGCCTTGACTTTTTGGGAGCAATTGAAAACGATCCCAATTTTTTGGAACGTGTTATTACAGGAGACGAGTCTTGGGTGTTTGAGTATGACCCAGAAACTAAGCGTCAGAGCATGCAGTGGCACACTTCAACCTCTCCAAGGCCAAAAAAAGCAAGAATGAGCAAGTCAAAAATCAAATGCATGCTGATTTGCTTTTTTGATAGCCAAGGAATCGTTCACAAAGAATTTGTGCCTCAATGCCAAATGGTAAACCAACATTTTTACCGAGAAGTTCTTGAGAGACTTCGAAAAAGAGTCATGCGTGTGAGACCAAACATCAAAAACAAGTGGGTGTTGCATCACGACAATGCTCCGTGTCACACCGCGATTTCTATTAATGAGTATTTGGCCAGTAATAACATTCCTGTGGCTCCTCAGCCTCCTTATTCACCCGACTTGAGTCCATGTGACTTTTTTTTGTTCCCCAAATTGAAAAATCACCTCAAGGGACGTCATTTTGGAACATTGGAGAATATTCAAACAGCCGTAACCGACCAACTGAAGTCTATTCCAGTATCCGAGTTCCAGCACTGCTATGACGAATGGAAGAATCGTCTTCAGCGGTGTGTGGCTTCCCAAGGTAGTTACTTTGAAGGGGACAATGTTGAATTGTAATTTTATTTGAATAAAAAAAAGATAAAAAAATCAGTCTCATTACTTAATTTACACACCTCGTATATATATATGTATATATATATATATATTCAATAAGTAACGAGACAAATCGCTCTAACTCATAAACGGATTTATTTAATCAATACAAAACTTTGGCTACTTTTCAACATAGACCCCAGCAACATTTATACATTTATCCCATCGTTCTTCTAATTTGAGTATGACTCTGGTATAAAATTCTTTGAGTTGATCTCGAAGCCACTTTTGCACCAGATTTTTAACTTCTTCAATGGATTGAAAATGTTTCCCACGTAGAGCCTCTTTAAGGGGTCCCAAAAATATGGAAGTCCGATGGGGCGAGGTCAGGGATGTAGGGGGGATGGCAAGGATCACCCACCCCACTTTTTCTTGGTTTCTTAGTGGGCGTCCGTAAGTTGTCTTGGAATCAATCTTGCACAAGTTTTCTTGTACTGCAGCTTATTCTGAATAGTGTTATGGACAGCTCCAACACTTGCATGCACTTCTTCAGCTATCAGTTCAACAGTGATACACCTGTTGTCCTAAATTAACGCGTTAATGCGAGGTTCGAAGGAGGAAGTTGTAACTTCAACCCTGTCGCCCACTTTGCTGCTCGTCACAGACACATACACGGCCACTTTTAAACTGTTCTGCCCATTTTTAAACGTTCGAACGGTTCAAACAATTATTACCGCACACTTTCAACAATCTTTCGTGGATTTCACTACCTTTGATATCCTCTACAACTAAAAAACCTAGTCACTGAGCGTTGTTCTTCCGAGGTGCAATACTCGAGCGGACTCACCATTGGTAAGTGAATACATTTGAGATTATGCTTACCAAATACTCTTGAACAGCTGATGAGAAACTAAGTATAAGCATGCCAACTTGACGCACTGAAACTATTATATTGTTTAAACATTATATTTTATAGGTACACTCTGGAGAATTTGTGACATTAGATATCACATTCGGGTTTGATAAAACACTATTTTTTGGACTACAATGTAATCATATTCAACCCAACTGTGTGTAGAGAACCAATATGTATCCCCCCACACTATTACTACATTTTAATTACAACTCTTTGAGGATAAATTCAAAGTGTGAACAAAGTTTACCAACTTAGTGTGGTGCTGTCAGTAAGACAGAGGTAACTGTCATCGTTTGAGTGTGTCATATCAAATATTTTTAATTCGTAACTAACGTTTTTTTTTTGTTTTTAAGTAATGTTTAATGTTTAAAGTTGTTTATGTTCCGTCAGGCAGACAGTAGTTCTGTTTATCTTCCTACTAACAAAACAAGTATGTTAATAAGAAGTTTTTGTTTGTGTTACGAAAAGCGGAAGTAATCGTTTTAAAAAGGGTTTTTTGTTGTTTTTTCTAAGTAAAAAAACCCTCTTGCGGACCTCCCAGTCTTTATCATGACCTCCCGGGAAGTCGATCCCCAAACTTTGGTTTTTATATATATAAAAAAAAAAAAAAAAAAAAAACACTCCCAAGAAGAGCACATCTTCTGCATTGTTTTTATTTATTATGAAGAAAAAAACGACAAGAAAGCGAGTGCGCACTACAAAATATAGTAATAGTTATGAAAACATAAATAATTAATGTCATAGGTATTATAAAAATAAATTAAGTGGAATGTATAAAAAGAACGCTATTTATTGCTAATGTACCTTGATAAATAAACATACTTTAAAATGTTAAGCAATAATATTATTTACACTTTAAGAGTTTATCTTTAGTTTGTCTTCGTTTCATGTTTGTCTACGTCAATAGATCCATATATATATATATGTATATATTGTACATCTTGTTGCTTACGTCAATTCTAATAAGATAATAAAAAAAAAATTTGTACACTCTTATGTACATAAACCAAGAAGTTAAAACTTTTTATAACAATGATAATCGTTTCATCAGAAGACAAACAAACGAGGAGAAAAAAAAAATTAAAAAAAATAAAAACACTGGACATTTTATTCGGTAACATTGACACTTGCTTGAATTATTCTGTCCACATATAATGGAAAGAGAATCCTTACATAAACATACTAACATAATCCTGGGTAAGTTCTGACCTACTCTACATTTCTTCCGTGCTCTCAATTTGCTGCTATCAATTGGCGAGTACCAGGAGATTCCCATAATTTTGGGACAATTGGGATTTTTAAGGGGTTTTTAACGATCTACAATGTTAGCTTATATTTAAACTGATGTTCTATTGAATTTGGTGATTGTAGAGTATCACTTTCAGGTAGTCTCCCTCCTCCATCATTGTCAAAACAATACAACTAACATTCTCCACCATCCCCACTATTCCCTACTACATTGGAAGAAAATTCATCAATTTAGAATAGTAATGTCACTACTGATGGTACCCCGAACTCACTTGTATGGGCCAGTCAGTCAAAAAAGAAAATTTTCTAGGCTCTGGTGTAAAGTGTATCGTCATTATTATTATTTATTGTTCTAATTTTGTACTACAAAAACTTAAGGGGACAGGAATCTGCAACCCTAATTGAAAAACAACTCTGATTTGTAAGGTACGCCGAACTATACGTGTCGAATCAAGCAGGAGCGATTTTTGCACTTAAGCTGTCAGGTGCTTAGGTAGATCTAGTCTACTAATAGTTTCAGCCGTAGTTTTTGGGACAAATCCATCTACTGATATAATCACCGGATGTATAGCGGGGATCTCCAAGTTATATATTTTTTTTAGATCGAAGAAGAGGTCTTGATAATTGTTCACCTCGTGCCTTCAGAACATCTTCGTCAGTAGGGATGGCTATATTGATGATCCAAGCCGTTTTATTGGCTTGGTCCATTATTAATATATCCGGTTTATTATGGACTACTGTTCCGTCCGTATATATAAGTGTGTGTCCAAATAGATTTTGATTTGCCCTATTTGCAGGAACGAAGAGGGAGAACATTTATAGTAAGCCGGCGTGTCCGATTTGAAAGAAAATTTTTCCAGCAAGGCTATATAAATTATTTTGGCTACATTGTTATGTCGCTCTAAATACTCTTTCGGAGCTAGAACAGAGCAACCAGCCATAATATGCTGGATACTTTCTACCATCGTCTGCCATCAATATTCTCTCCTAGAATGTGTTTCCTATACGCATTAGTGGCGTATGCACACTTGCTCCTGTATTGCCTGGACAAAATCCTCCGTTTCAGGATATAGAGCGCCAAGGCTTAGCCATTTGGTGGATGCTTCATTGTCTATATGGGAGCTTATTAAATGGGCACGATATCTTCCATGAAGTTGCTTTTCTGCCCATTCCTGCTTAAGATCCTGAAGCATATCCGATGCATCCTCTTCTGGGTCTGAACGGTTCAAAACTGTGTACCGGTAATCAAGAAAACAAACTTTTCTTAACAATGGCTCGTCCCGTCCTTTAAAGTAATTTTTCAAATTGGACTCTTGCCGCCTGCATAGGCACTCGATATTTGTAAGGCCTCTTCCACCAATTGCGCGGGGCAAGTACAATCTTGCGAACAATGAGCATATCGACTTCCAGCTTTGTTTTCGACCATTTCAGTATGCCGAAGCTATACATAAGACATGGTATTTAACGCTTTGATGCATTCTTTGGCGTTTAGTTTAGATTTCAGGACAAGAGATACCCTTCGTTTAAATTATTTTATTACCATCTCTTGAGCATCAGAGTTTGAGATTTTAAAGGACTGATGAAATCCAAGATATTTGTAAGTAGAGGATACCTCTAGCTCAGGTATGACCGTATCTGAAACCTCCATCTGGATTGTTGAAGCCGTAGTTGGTTTCCCCCGTGCGACATGCAGCACAGCGCACTTCTTTATCCCAAATTCCATTCTTATTGAATTGCTGTATGCGGCCACTAACGCCAAGATACTCTGAAGTTGCTCTGGCGAATTTGCATATATTTTCAGATCATCCATGTAGAAGCTATGGGACAGATGCGGTCCGCGAGCTACTTCCAAGGGATATCCATAGGAGGATTCCTGAAGCATGATACTTAGAGGATTCAAGGACAAGCAGAACCAAACGGGGGTTGAGAGAATCTCCTTGATAATTCCTCTTTTTATACTTAAACTCCGATCTTAACGCTTTCCTTTCCTGATAGAAATCTCAGTGAAACTTTCCATGTTTCCATGACCAGGTTTAGGAATTCCATCATGTTCCTATTAACCAAAGTTGTATAGGGAAAGTACCTGGATTAGCCAACTATTATTATTATTATTTCTTTTTTTTAACCTCAGCAATATACTGGATAAGATGTAATAATGTACGGGGGAATCCAAGCACATTATTATTCATTGGTCGTTCAAGAATTTCCGGACAATTTATAATAGTAATAATTATTAGTAATTTATCCAATTGTAGAAGTTGTTGGCCGTTAGAAATGATCTGATGTATCTCTTAGTTGGCTGATCGGCCGGGGGTATCATAAGAAAAACACTAAAAAAATTTTTTAAGTGTTTTTTATTAATGGCCCGACGTTTCGACAAACATTGTTTGTCTTCTTATCTATAAAGAAAAAATATACATAAGAATCTAGCTAGCATTAACAGAACAAAAACAAAATCAGAAAATATGGCAATAGAACAATAAAAAAACAAAAACAAAAATGGTAATGGAAAACTAAAAAAAACAAATTTCAAAGGTAAATACAGATACTAGTATAGAAAAATTATGGAAATATTACAGACCTTGTAAATACAGAATTTGTATGCTCTATTACTTGCTACATGTTCAATTATGACTGTGGTCTATGAGTGTACTACCAGTGAAAGGTTGAGAAAGGAACACCGGTGAAAGTAGAGGTGGGAGGGGTGAAGTACCGTTAGGTATTGTTGGAGTGAAAGGACTAAGAAGCAGGACAAATATAATGAACAAGTATATTTTTATTAAATATATATATATGTAATTTTTTAATTAAATTTTTATTCCAGATCTACTTGGTATATCTGATCCATATTCCAAGTAGCTTAAAATTCTTATTTATTAAAAAATTACATATATATATATATATTTTTAATAAAAATATACCTGTTCATTATTTTTGTCCTGCTTCTTAGTCCTTTCACTACAACAATACCTAACGGTACTTCACCCCTCCCACCTCTACTTTCACCGGTGTTCCTTTCCCAACCTTTCACTGGTAGTACACTCATAGACCACTGTATTTACAAGGTCTGTAATAGTTCCATAATTTTTCTATACTAGTATCTGTATTTACCTGTGTAATTTGTTTTTAGTTTTCCATTACCATTTTTGTTTTTGTTTTTGTTCTGTTAATGCTAGCTAGATTCTTATGTATATTTTTTCTTTATAGATAGCCCCTGAAGAAGACAAACAATGTTTGTCGAAACGTCGGGCCATTAATAAAAAACACTAAAAAATTTTTTTTAGTGTTTTTCTTATGATACCCCCCGGCCGATCAGCCAACTAAGAGATACATCAGATTAGTAATTTATTATTATTATTATTATTATTATTGTGGGGGCCACTAGCAAATATTGGTGCCTAGCATCCAGCATCACTGCAGCGGATAGAGCGGAAATTAAAGAGGTAAGTAGCAGGTTAGGTTGCTAAAAAGAAGGGTGTATGTATAAAGTTAAGTTGTTTGTCAGTTTATTTCTTCTGACGAGGTCCTGGGTTCGAGTCCAGCTGTGCTGCGTTTAGATTTTTTCTTCCTAGTAGCGCCTACAGCTGACTGTCCGGTGATGACGGTATTGTCTGTAACGAGAGAACACTGTCCTGAAGCCGGCAGCGCACAGAGAAGTCTCCGGGCGCCAATGACCATAGATGTTGACACGCCTTAAATATGAAAAAAAAAAGAAAGAAAAAGTTGTTTATTTAAAAGAATTAACGTTTATTTCAGTCTGAAGTGTAATGTATCAATTGGATTAATATAAGAAAGGAATATGTGGAAGTTGCCAACTAGTAAGTGATAGTAGTGTATAGTTGTTTTAGTAAAATAAAAGGTGAATCAGTTTACTAAAATCTGATATATTCGGTTGATATTGCCTCATAATTAATTGAAACAAATCAATAAGCCTCATTATTACTATTATTTTCTTTATGCTTAAAAGTACAATTAATTACTTGAAGAACGTTGGTATTCAATTATAAAAATAAAAATCATTTAAAATTATATACGAATAAAACGTATTCGTCACTAAAGAAAATAAAATCCATTTGTTAGACATAAACAAACTTCCCAAGATATATACAAGATAAAAAAGTAAATATACTAATATTAATACAAATGACTAATTTTATTCTAAAATGTATCTTAAGAAAACCAATTATTTCTAACTAACTGAATATAATTGTTACAAAATAAAAATATACTATTTATTTTATGTGCTTATAATTTTTTTTCCCATCACTGCGCTGAGAAAAATTTATTTTCTACTTGTTTCTACAGTGAATGTACGTATTATTTTATTTTACGTATATATTACTCTGATGACGAACAAATCGTAAAAAAATCTACCTACATTTTTTCCTAGGTTCAGATAAAATAAATTCAGATAAATACCTTTCACTTAAACATTGCAAACCTTGAACATTTAAAGAAGATATGCGCTTAACCATTTTTTATAATTATCAGAGCAAATGATACAAAATGCTTTAGGGCGAAAGGCTCTTTAATTTTTTATTATAGCAAATTAAGTGAGGATAGATTTTTTTTCTGTGGAATGAAGATTTTTATAACAATATTCAGTATCACAACTGAATACATAGATGCTCGCCATGCTTGGTCGTATCGGTATCAGCTTATGCAAGAATTTAATTTCTAAACATGTATGACTTTGGTATATACCTATAATTTTTTGAGTTCTCAAAGTTGTTTTATTTTTTGTTATTTCTCCTTGTACTATTTTTTCTTTCTATTTCAGGTTACGTTACTTCTTCTTTCTGTTTATACACTTATTTTATTTTTTATCTTATCTTATTATGTACCTATATAAATTTATGAAAGTAATATCGACCCCGGCTGACGGATTATTCCAAGCCGTAAAATACTTTGTTTTATTTGTCATTTGTACTTTCAAAGAACAATAAAGTATTATTATTATTATTATCATAAATTAACCTAGTTCATTTTGTTATTGTCATTAGATCTTCAATACCGACTATTACTTAATAAGTCCGTAATGCAGAAATTCAATTAAATGATAAAAAGAAATTTGATTCAAACTCCTTAAGCTGTGAGACTTAGGAACTTAGAGATGCAGGAAGCAGCTGAAGACATTGGAAAAGAATTTCTGACGGCGAAGTTTTGGGGTGTTTCTAGATACGGAAAACAGCAGGCATTGAGCAAATTGGAACATAGGAGGCCTAATGTGTGAAATCCAACCTGCAAGAGAAATAGAAAACTTATAATTCCAGTTTGTTTTAACTAGATTTAGGGATGCTTTCCTACCGCCTACTATTGTTTACTTTCTTTTACTCCTGGTAAGAGGAAGTAATGCGATCGTGACAAATTTTCGAAATTGACTTGAGAAATTGACTGTTTGTTTTGAGATCCCTGAATACGAAAGAAATGTTTATAGCGAACGGTGTCTCAATATCTGAAATGAACAGTAAGAACAGAAGAGGGCTGAGTATCTCACCCTGAAGACCTCTCCTAGTCACATATATAAGGTTGGAAAAGATGGAATTTCTATTCAATACCATGGAAGCTTTGTCATATATTTGTTTTAAATCTAGATTTATTCCAAGCTGGAATAATTTCTGCTATAGTAACATATAATCCACACTTTCAAGGCACGCCTGAAGTCAACAAACAACGTATAAATCATTCTCTTCTTAAAAGCCAGCTTTAGATTAATAAGGGACGTTAAAGTGAAGATATTATCGTTGCAACTTCTGCCATATCTAAAGCCTGCTTGGCGTTCAGGTAAAAAATATGCCCAATTTTGTGATCTACTACAAAGCACATGGGTAAATACCTTTAATAATGTATTGGCTACGGAAATATGCTATAATTTTCCGGTTTGGACTTATCACCTTTTTTAAAAAGTAGTAGAGTTAAAAAGACAAAAATCTGCCGATGTATTTCCAGATGGCAATATAAATTACAAAAAATATAGAAAGAATACAAAAAATAAATAGTTTTTACTTGTTTTCCGAATTAACTATAGCAAAACAATACAAAATGAAATTATTGTTACCTCATTTTCTTTGTTAACTACAATAATTAACATATCACAATCTTATGGAAAGTTAAAAATTTATCAAATAGTACATAGAACGAACTTCAAAAAACTTAAGCATAAAATTTTAGAATATGTAGATGGATCCGCAATGCTGGATAACATCTGGTATTTTATCCGTCGTAGCGTGGATATTTATGTTCTTCCTGACCGGTTTTGGACTTTCATCCATCGTCAGAGCAAATTAACCAAGTTCGTGTAGAGAGTTCACTTCAACGTAATGTTTCTGTTACTTGTTACTCACACTTGTTGGTTGTATATAATTATGTGGGGAGGTTATAAGGTTATGTTACTATGTGTATGTGATTAATGGCAAAATGGAATTATTGTAAGTTATGATTAGACATTAGAAAAATAGTGTATAATAAATTTGTTTACTGTTTTGCAGAATACTCCTTAACTAAATTTTTTTAATAGTGTTGTAAAGTATGCTCAGTGTCTTATCAAGTTATTTTTATTAGGGGGGGGGGCGATAAGTTATTTCAGGAATGTACTGTAGTTAATAGGAATAGATCAGGTTTGAAGAAAGGCGATACAAAGTTTATGGACAGTCAAAAGCTTGTACAAGTAATACATAAATGTGAAATATAAGCAGGGTTAATACAAGATATTATGTAAGTAAATTGATATGTAAGAAGGTTGGCAGCAAACGGCAAATTGGAGAAGAGTTAAAATAAATATTAGAGGAAATCAAATGTATTCGTTTTTATTTATCATGCTTGTTTTTAAATGATATTAATTTATGTTTAAATTATAGTAAGAATATGTTTAGAGAGATAAGGTGACATTTGTTAAGAATAGGGTACGGTAGGAGAATTTAAAAGCATCATGCAAATAATCTGTATTTCAATCAGGGAAATAAAATTTTAGCGTCTTGCTAAAATAATGGCTAATAACTATTACTTTAACATAATTACTTTTTAGCAATGACATCAAATCTTAAAATATCTAATTTGTACGGTAGCAATACTGTTATTATTTTTAATCTCTGGAAATTAAAATTACATCTTTAGCCATAGATTTAATGGAATAAATTTTGATGATCAGTATATGTTTAATGTAAAACACCTCACTTCATAAAAAAAGTAATTCCATAGATTTATAACTATAATAACTCAAGGGTGCAGCGTATATTTTAATAGAACAAAGAAGAACGATATGAAGTCTAATAAAAGATGATAAAAGTTGTTTAAAAAGGGAAATGCTCAACAAAGAAGCCATATAGATGTGGAAAAGTTATAAAACAAGAACATAGTTATTATGAAACAAGATATGTAATGTTTACATCCAAAGAGGTTACTTAGATTTTCTTCTTTTAAAGCCATCTGCTTCATTCATTGGCTTCCTATTTAAAGATTACTTTATATATATATCAACATAAACAGTATTAACCATTTTATATAAGCAATCAAGCTGTTTGGCTTTATTGTATATAAATACAGTGGAATGTAAAACAAGCGTTTATAAGTTAAGATAGTTTTAAATTGTACGTTTTATATGTTTCCTTTCTGTCACTTTCTTCGTTAATAACAGCTTCTATAAAAACTCTTTGGTAACTTTATTTTGTTCATCTTACCAAAATATCCCTTTTTAACAACACTTATCCTTTCATAACAAACATCAAATACCTAGCTAGCTAGACTCGGATTAGTCCAGTGGTGGCAACGCCTGCAGGCCGGCGGTGCACTAAGAAGGCTCATCATAGTAGGAAGCCTGAATCCTAAAATCAACTTGCCCAGAAAAATATTTCGAATAAAAGTTATAGCCCTATAAATATAGGGATAAATATATATACGAGGGTCATTCAATAAGTAACGAGACAAATCGCTGTAGCTCAAAAACAATTGATTTAATCTATACAAAATTTTGGTTACTTTTCAACATAGTCCCCAGCAACATTTATACACTTGTCCTATCGTTCTTCTAATTTGTGTATGTCTCTGGCATAAAATTCTTTAGGTTGATCTCGAAGCCACTTTTGCACCTGATTTTTAACTTCTTCATTGGTTTGAAAATGTTTCCCACGTAGAACCTCTTTAAAGGGTCCAAACAAATGGAAGTCGTGGATTTCACTACCTTTGATACCCTCTGCAACTAAAAGTCTAATCACTGAGCGTTGTACTTCCGAGGTGCAATGCTCGAGCGGACTCGCCATTATTAACTGAATATATTTGAGGTTATGCTTACCAAATATTCTCGAACAGCTGATGAGAAACTAGTTACAAGGATGCCAACATGATGCACTGAAACTATTGTATTGATTAAACAAACCTTTTCTGTGCTACAGCGATATGTCTCGTTACTTACTGAATGGCCTTCATATATTTATGTACTTAGTTCACCAAATTTGAAGAAAAATATTGATCCGTTATCGAATAACGGATCGCCAAACACGAAACAAACCAAAATCGCACTTCTTGTTGATAGATTTAATATCGTATTCCTAACGGACCAAAACGGAATATAGTTTGAGCTTTTCTTTTTCAAGATAATTCTTACAATCTGAAAAAACCCTGACAGAAGGAACTGTAGATATGAAATCTATCTACGAAATTGATTAATGATTCGAAATGCACAATGAATCGCTCACTTAATGAATGCAAAGTCAAATCTTGATGGAATAATATAGAGGAGAATCTGTATCCTTTTTGTATGTTCTCAATAACGAACAGAGCTGGGGAAAGAATGCCCAGAAGGTAAATTTGTAAATCACTGACCACTTCTAGTGAGTAGGCAGTTTTACTTACTCTTACTGCGAAAGAGTTTATTATCAGCGAATGATCCATTTTTGGACTGAGTTTTTATGGGAAATATATGTTTTGTGGACCTCTAAAAGAAAGATGTTTTTAAATGGTCTATCATCTGGTTAAGTGTGCAGTCAGAACATCTCAGAAACGAAAAGTCAAAAGGAACTTCAAACTTCATATTCTGTTTAGGAGTTACAATAGAAACGTTATACTCAAAAACTGGTGAACAGAAGTACAACTTTACTCGATAGTTTATAGTCAAATACATGAGAATTTCCACCGGAGTTTTTAACAGAAAAATGTAACCCGAGTAAATTTGGAATTTTTAAAATAGAAAACCATATAAAAAAAAATGAAAAATCTGGAAAAAATGAAAAACTGTCTACAATGAATTATAAAATAGATAAATTTTTGATGAATCTTAAAAATGTTACGGTTGCGTTTAACATCCCTTGTTCCATCAGAATATCAAGTTTGGACTATAAACTATCCAGAAAAGTAATCATTTAACCTCCCGCACATACAAACCAACAAGTAACATTGCGTTGAAGTGAACTCTCTCCACGAAATTGGATAGAACTTACTCTGACGATGGATGAAAATCCTAAACCGGTCAAGAATAAAATAAATATGCACGCTACGACGGATTAAATACCACATGTTATCTATCCAGCATTGCGGACCCATCCACAACATATTCAACAATTTAATTTTTATTTAATATTAATTATACAAACAGCTATAAAGGATTAATATTGCAGTATGTGTACAAATGTAACAGGAGGCGGGAGGATGATGTAATTAATGTAAGATTTTCCCAAACTTATAACCTACTAGCGACCTCTATAATGTCTATAACTCAGAGAAATTAACTGGGAACAAGATCGAAACTGGTGGTATGAAAATAGCCTGCAGCCATTTACTTTATTACACCACCTTAAGTAACAGAACTTAGTATATACCATACTCTCTATAATCTACACCCCAAAAGTTGGTAGGTAGACGTTTAGAGTAAGGCATAATATCTTACAGATTTTAGGATTTGCTTTATTTTATATTATACAAAAATTTTGAAACTTACTAAACTAATTATGATGTTAGAACAAAATATATGAAAGAATATATTTCATGTTTTTTAAACAAAACAAAAAAATATATATTTGCATGATGAAAAATAACTGTATATAAAAAAAAAAACACCAGATACAGCACATAAAGGTCTGGACTTCACATAGAAAGTGTGCTAAAGACGGAACGAGGAAAAAAGTGGCTAAGAATAAAGAAAACCAGGTTCAGTAAGCAAACAAAAGGATATATATATAAACCTTCTTGGAAAGAAGCAGGCCAAACCATTTGCACTATATCCAGTTCATAACTTGCTGCCTCTAAAGCGTCCATTAGGAAATTCAAACATTCTCCGGTTACTTTTTTTTTCTTCAACAATATCCTGCCTTTATGGATTTAAATCTTAAAAAGATGAAATAAATTTTTAAAAATTTGGCCCAGAATCTTTCACACTTTCTCAAAATATGATAATAAATCCGCTAAAAATGTTATGTGATAGGCTTTACGGAAGGGAATTTTTTTTTAAAGACAAAATGAAAATCTCATATTGAAAAATCATACGATTTGCTCTTACGGCAATTAAGACGGGTATTATTGGCAAATTTCCTTGAAACTCCAAAATTTTTACTACTTTTAACTGGCTTCAATATTATATTTGAAGCTAGGAGAGTCTAAAATAAAATCAGCACATAGGGGAAGCATGAAATTAACCAGAAAGCAGAACAAAAGTGGTAGGTCTACGTACAGTATGTTACTTTGTAACACCAAGTTCAAAGAAACTCATAGAACATCGAGAAAATTACTGAAAACTAAATAAAAAAAAAAACGTTCAGACGAATTTCCGATCTACCGATTGATTTTCTGCAAATTCGGAATTTTGTAACCACATTAATTCTTATTAATATTATATGGAAGATAGGATCATTATAAATACGGAAATATCATCATAGGTGCCCCGTTTATGAGAAAATCATAAATAAGAATAAAAAATCTTTACATAATGGTACTTTTGGTAGAACAATTTTTACCAACACCTTATTGTCAGGTTCCCCCTAATAGGATTACACAAAAGACAACTAAACATATAGTAACAAGAGAATTAGATTAGAAGAAAATGTGTCATTTATAACTGGGTAAATTGATGCTGTAAGAGAAAGTTGTGTGAGAGTTTATCACTAAGACTTTTTTTTTTATTTCGACGTTTAGTTATTTATACATTTACTTTAACATTCTATCCTAACTGCTCAGATAAAGATCTGTAACCTTTTTTAAACAATTTTCCAAAAATATCCATTTTAACGGGATCTGGGGGCGCTGCCATGTTAGATTATCTATAAAATTTGTTTTGTAAAGAAAATCGCAAAAAACTGAAAAAAATTATTCAGTAAATATGCACTTCCGGTCATACGAGTTATTTCAAATTCAGCAATTTGGCAACATATCGAATTCTAATTAATATTATCTAAATGAAGAAATGATTATAATAAATTAAAATAACACTACAGGAAAACATACCCAGACACCTTCCCCAAAACTCTTCTTAAATGTATTAACCCGGAAAAATGTTCCAAATTAAAGTAGTAGCTCTTTATATCTATGTGTAGTTAATATTACTAGCTTAATGAAAATCGCAAAAACTGAAAAATGCATTCAGTTAAGTTTTTCACTTCCGGTTGACCGATATGATCAATACCTTATTGGTATGTAGCAGTTAAACTAAATATCAAGTTTGAACTTTCTATGATTTTTCGTTTTTGACTTATGCTGACTATACATCCAAACTCAAATTTCTAAACGCCACTTTCTCGGACTCAGTGGACCTCAAAACGTGTATATCCGGTGAAAAACTCGATATCGAAAATTTGAAACGATATTTCCTCAATATCAATACTCATCAATACTTCCTCTTACCTAGATTGAGAGAAAGTAATAAAAAAAAACAGATATAAAACTGTAATAGAATCCGAAGAGCGGAGAAAAACAAAACTGAATCAATCAAGTTACTCGCTGCCTAGGCCAGAACTAGGTTGGGAGACTTTATATATATATATACAGCCGAGCTAGCCCTACAGGGGAACACTTTTTACGCAGTTTACGACCAGTTAACAACGAGTCAGCAACCTTTTACTACCTTTCCCATCTATCTATCTAGCTAAATGGCGCAACACCCGCGGTGGGTCCTGGCCTCCTCAATGAGCTTCCCCATTCAGCTTTATTTTGTGCAGCCGCTTTCCAATTCCTAACTCCCAGCAGGCTTCCGGCATCGGCTGCCATACCATCTGCCCATCTCAACGTCGGTCTACCGGCTCTTCTATTCCGATGGAATACTTCCTCCAAAACCTTCCTCGGGATTTCAGTATCTTCAATCCTGGCCAGTAAGTGACCTACACAGCTTAGCCTTCCTAGCCTGATGATGCGGACAACATCTGCTTCAGCGAACAGCTCTTATAGCTCCCTATTCTTTCTGCTTCGCCAGCCCAACTCCATAAAGCAGTCCAGCATTTTCTCCTTGAGGTCTCATAATACTGTGGATTTAAGGGGAACGGGTTATTAGCCTACTACCCCCGAGCTAGGTGAGGGGGTGTCCTCTCAGAGCCTCCTACGTTGATCACCCATCCCGGATGGCTTCTTAGGGGCGGTAACCGTACGATATGTGTTCGTGTCAGTGGGTGTGCGTGCACGTGAGTCTATATGTTCTGGTGGGTGTGTGCGGTGTACTGCACTCAGGAACCCTGGGGGTCGTAAAGCCCCAGTAGCTGCGCACAACAGCTATCCCCTGCGGGGACCTTTCTCATCACTCAATCTATATCTCTCGCTACCTAACTTCTGTATACTTGCAGTTTGTGAGATTTTCTCATTATACAGTGTTCAGCATATATTCTAGTTTATTTAATCTTATAACCCATTCTCTCTAATTTCTCCGACCTTCTCACATTGATTATAAAACTCATTCATCTACTTTCTCTTGCTGCAATTAATACAATATACTTGACTATTCTCTCTAAAATTGCATTGTTTACAAACATTTAATTAGGCAACCACCCATTAAAAAGGGTGGTAAGTTTATATACTTGTGATTAGCGTGGCGGCGCTCTCTAACTCAACCATTAAAGCTTATAGCAGCAGTTTAAATTTCAACCTATCAGGCATATACACCAAAACATCCAAGAGATCAATTTGTTCGGAAAAATGTTTCAAATAGAAGTGATGTTTTGTCTCCATAGTTACGAGAAGATTCCATAAAACATAAAAAAAACGGTGTGAAACACTCACACAATTTTTCTTACTCCAATTCACAAAATTATAATTGACAAATTTTATAGTTTGTGTACCATAATTTAATGAAATTCGTCGAAAACTGAAAAACCAATTCAATAAAAGCGCACTTCCGGTTTACTAATTTTCTTGAAACTTGGAATTTTGGCCATCTATTTATTTCTAATTAATTTTGTTTGGGTGATAGAATTGTATAATGAACTATGATAGCACTTTAGAGGAAGCTGAAACCCCCATCCCTCCCCTAAAAGTGCCCTTGAATGAATTTTCCCAGAGAAATGTTTTAAATAAATGATGTAGATCTTTGCATGTTTAGTTAATATATACATAGTTTCAAGAAAATCGTCGGAGCCATTTTTGAGAAAATCGCGAAAAAGTGAAAAAAATTATTTACTAAAATGGTAAAGTAAACGCACTTCCGGTTAACCGATTTTTTTTAAACTCGGAATTTCGACAACATATTCAATTCTAATTAACATTATTTAGATGGCAGAATTGTCTAATAAACTGAAATAGCACTTTAGATGAAAACCTAACCCCACTCCTCCCCCCGAAGTGCCCTTAAATGAATTTTCCCGGAAAAATATTTCAAATACAAGATTAATTGTTAGTATGTGTAGTTGATATAGCATTAGAAGAAAATCGTTGTGCCATTTTGGTCGCGAGACAATCGCAAAAACGTAAAAAAAAAACTAGTAAAGTGGTACTTCCGGTTGAGGAATTTTGATAGATACCCACTGCCTGATCCCATGGTGATAACTAAACGGAATATCAAGTTTGAAATGTCTACGATTTTTCGTTTTTGAGCTATGCTGTTCACATACATGCGCACACACACACACACACACACAGACCATTTGCTAATAACCACTTTTTCGGACTCAGGGGACCTCAAAACGGATATTTCCGGTGAAAACTCAATATCGAAAATTTGACACGATTACAATACTTCCCCTTACTATGAGTAAAGTAGCACTTTCAGTTTTATCAAATTTAAAATTCTTGCAAAACTTCTAATTTATCCTTAATATTATATAGATAAAACTATAAGTTGTACTGAAGAAATCTTGACGTTACTACTCCCCCCTGAGAACTCCCAAAAAAAGCAATTTTCCTGTAAAAATGTTTAAAAAAAAAAGGCATTTATGTGTCTAGATAATACACGAAGTTTAAAGATCGCTGAAACATTTGGAGGAAATTACGAAAAACTAAAAAAGGAACTTGAAATTGCATTTTTGGTTGATGTATTTTGACTAAAACCATATTGTCAGAGGATATATGGGGTAGGACCTATAAGGAATACCTAAGCTTTTAAGCTTCCTAAGATTTTTCGTTCTTAAGATATTTTGTTCACTCACTGTATAACAGCAACTCAGCAACCAAAGAGAGCAAAGAGAAGCTCAACCACTCTCTCAGACTGGAGTGGGAGAAACTGTATAAATATAGCGACGGACAGTCCATAAAAAGATAGTTGAAATCAGTTATTTTCCTACCATTCAACCTTAAACATTTCTCGACTATAAAGTCCAGGCAGTCTGTATCTCTTAATTATTATAATAGTTAACCAGTGTTCAACAAGTCTCTTATATCAACAACCAGACCTAAATTCTCTACACCTTAACACATCCATTATACTCATGCACTTACCATTTGGCTAAAAACTTTTTTTTTGTACTCAGGGGGTTTTCGAAACATATATTACCGACGTAAACACAATTCCGGCAATTTGACACGATCGCAATACTTGCTCTTACCAAGAGTAGGAAAAAAGTAAACAGGAAACTAAACAATCCAAAAGCAAAGAGACTGACAAAACTATAATTTTATTTTTTTAAATGATTTTTTTCCCCTCATAAACAAGAAAAAAATTACTTCAATAATTATTAAAAATAATATTATATATTTAGAACAAAATTTGTCATCTGCTGTTACAAAAATTTAGAAGAGACTTTCCCTAAACATAAATTAAAGTATTACGTATACTAATAATATCTTATACAGATAGATAATTGGTCCATTTATACGAGCACAAAACGGTGACGTATACGACTTTATAATTAGTTCAAGAACTGGTAAATTTATAAATATCCAGATCCAATTGAAAACAATCTTAATTAAATTATTAGTGGGTACTGTTCTGCCTCATTTCAATGCCAACAAAAGGCTATGGATACATGATAATGTCAGACGCCTCCGTCGTGTCAAACATCCACATCTAACAACAGAGAGATGTTTACCAGCAGTTAGTTGTTTCGTTGATCGATAGCCAAAAAAATAAATTAAATTTACTATTCATTCTCTTTCCTGATGACTAGTTTTAATAGAGCAATAAATAGGAATTTATTTCCATAAAAAGATTTGCTTTTTACTTTCCCTTACTCCTAGTAAGAGGAAGTAT